>CAIGRN010155530.1:0-19061 GCA_903798345.1 Fraxinus anomala
ATTTATTTATTTTGTCATCCGGTTCGATACCGGTTCGACCCTTTAACCCTCGACCCTCTTCCTTTTTCGGGGTCGATGCCAGGGTTGGTTTTTAAAACATTGATTCTTTCATTTCTTTTTCCTTTTTTTTTCAAATTTTTTGTAATTGTTTAATGAGTTTAATTGAAGTGACAATTTTGCACTTTAAAATATGGCCAAGTGCAGTTCATGTGTGCAACTAATTTCCTATTTGGATGCTTTCTACCCAAAGGATGTTAAAAAATCAAGAACTATTTTTCGTTTTTGCAAAAGTTAGGAACCTCAGCTGCAATTTTCTCCAAAATTAAGTATTTAAAAGATAAAATTAGAGGTGGCAATTTGGGAAAAATTTTGAATTTTTACTTTTCGCGTGTTTTTGAGTATTTGTGTGTTTGTTTTTCATTATTGCTTTAGTATATAATATAAAAATTTAAAAAAAATTGAAAATTTTCAACACAAAAAAATAAAAAAAATAAAAAGTAAAAAATATATATAAATATTTTCTTTTATTTTGTTGTGTGCTTGTGTGGGTTAGACAATCTAGCTAACAATGATGATTTAATTTGAGATTTTGTATTGATTTATGTATTGTGAATATGTTGCATGATAGACTAATTGATGCTTAACCTTGCAAAATCTCGATATTATACGTGCACTAGAATTAAGTTGGACATTGTGATGCTTTGAGTTGATTCATATAATTGATAGGTTGATATAGTTGTACATAAATGCTTTACCCAAATCATACTAAATTACTTATCCTTCGACCAAATTTAGCATAGTTTGGGGATGATTTTGCTGTTGTAGGAAGATACGGATGTGGACAAGGATTTCATATGTGAAATTTTTTGTGTAGATTGTCTTAGATTAACGGGATAAAATTGGGCGAAAATCTAAAATTGGAGGTTGATTTGTTGAATAGGTGTTTAATAAGGGTCATTGCACTGATTAGGGCATAATTTTAAAAAATGTGAAAATTCTCTTCGAAACCTTTTTGACTTGGGCTATTAAGACGCAGTGGTGTTTAAAATTTGGTACCTTAAAGCTATCTAACTTGGGAGTTATCGGCCTAAAATATGTTACATGGGTCAATTAGAAAAATTAAGGGAGATAATACAAAAAAAAAGAAAAAAATACATTTGAAATAATAAAAAAAAAAAGCAAGTGCATGATTTTTTTTTTTTTTTTCATTTATAAATTGGCTGAAGCAATTACAAAAGCAAAGGGAAAAGTTGACTGGCTGATGTAATTATATGTACACACACGGAAACCGAGACAGCTTATTATATATTCATACAGAGGCAGAAAACATGGACCAAAAACAGAGGCAATTAATTCCAGATTTGTTTACGTTTTATCTGGTGATGTCGTTCCACTTTTATTTGTTTAATTTCAATATTATACTATGCTAGATTTTTATATTGCTAAAGATATAGATGAATCCTTGTTTTGAAATTTTTAGTATTAATTAATTATTTTGACGTTAAATTGTTTGAATGCGCGGATGTTTATTATTGTTTAGATTGTTTTTCAATTAATTGGCCATTATTTGAATTGTTAGTGAATTTTATTATTATCGAGAGAGATAATAGAATTGTTAGCACGTAGTAATAAGTATTGTGAGGTTCGATAGAGGATAGAGATATACCTCTATACTTCTAATGATTTTTTTTTAGATGTTCTAGCTCGTTTAATCATTTCTTATATGTTGGTATCTTTTATAGAGATAAAGAAAAGTCATTTTAAAAGCTTCTCTCGATAGCAATCAAATCTAAGATGTAGAATCCCCCTTGTTAATCCATTTGGATCTTCGATCAACTCTCACGACAACAATGAGTCATTTTAATTGTGTGCTAAAAATGGATTAACAAGGGGGATTCTACATCTTAGCAATATAATAGAATTGTTAGCACGTAGTAAAAAGTATTGTGAGGTTCGATAGAAGATAGAGATATACCTCTATGCTTCGCATGATTATTTTGATGTTCTAACTCGTTTAATGCTGTCTTTTATGTTTGTATATTTTATAGAGATACAGAAATGTCACATATATGATTAGATTTAATTGCTATCGAGAGAAACTTTTAAATAAATTTGGATCAACTCGCATGATAACAAATTGCCACTTTAACAAGGAGGATTCTACATCTTACCAATGCATCTCAGAAATTTGATAAACTTTTACTTTAATTTCTATTACATGATAAGTTAGACTTTAAATTTATTAAAAGGGGATTATTAACTTTAACTAGACCAAACACGTAGTCCTCGTGAGTTCGATACTTTAACACTGCTATATTACTTGATCACGATCCTATTCACTTGCGGGTTTTCAAACGGTCAAGTTTTTGGAGCCGCTCAGCTTGTAAAAAAAGGGCTCGTGAGCCGCTCGGGCTCGTCAAAAGACGGTCAAGTTTCTTGACGAGAGGCTCGTGGATTTTTTTTTTAAGATTTAGAAAAGGTATAGTTAAAAAAATTAAAAAAGCCGAGCTCGCTAGCCAAAGCTTGGCTCGGCCCACGAGCAACGAGCCGAACAAAAGCTTGACTCATTACAAATGAGCACGAGTCGATCTCGTGCGTCGGCCCGACACATTGCCATCACTAGGTAAAATTGGAAACAAAAAAATTGTGAAATCAGTTGTTGCTGCATAGGATCGAACTCCGTACCTTCAGTGACATAAGACTAGCTTAATAACTATCACATCACAACAACTTTTGTTCACCCTCAAGAATTTAAATGGTAAATGGTTCAAAACAATCCTATCATTTACCTGCTTTGCTCAAAACAATTCTATCGTTTCATTTTGGCACAATACCCCACTATATCAAGCAAGACTCCAAGAGTTTGTGAAAATAATCTTGCCCTCCAATTCTGTCAAATTCCTCCATTAGCTTGTCGCTTGCATGTCACTTGTTTAAAATGCCCAAGGGCATTTTGGTCAAAACACCTCAAAATTTTACTTTAGGTCATGATCATTTGAAATATCACTAGTGTACGATATCGCGAATAAGTAATATAATAATGAATAAAGTATCGTTCCCATGAGAATTATGTATTTAATCTAGAATCAATTAATGTAATCTTAATTAAATAGCCAAATTTGTTGTATCGGTTTATCTAAATTAACTATTTAAACTAATTATTCCAGTGAGCAAGTTATGAAGGATTTTGTAAATTTAGATGAGATGATTACTATGATTTCGAATCCCCCTTATTAATCCACTTCAATGCAATTCAATATTAAAATAATAGTGCACATTATTTTTTATCAATGTTTCTAAGTTAATGAATAGTCTCTCTCAATAACAATTAAATTTATTTTCTTATGTGATCTTCCTATATCTCTATAAAAGATGCAAACATTAAAACATTCATTAAAATATTAGAATATTTATAGAAATCATGCGAAATATAACGATATATTTTTATCCCTTATCGAACTTTGCAATGATTGTTATAACATGTTTTTTATCATATTATCTCTCTCGAAAACAATAAAATTCAAACAGCAATTGAATTAATAGCTAATTAATTGAAAAGTATTAAGTCTTGTAACAATCATCCAATAAAACACACATATTGGACGTCAAATTATTGAGTTTTTATTAAAACATTGTAACAAGGTTTCGTCAATGCCTTAGTAATGGAAGCCTAGCATTGGAAAATTATGATAAAACATGTTTTATTGGAAGAACATAATCCGGATTATTGATAAATTGAGAAGATAGAGATGAATCTTGAAACCTTGAGTCTCTTCAATAGTTTCTTGATGAACATACAATTATGCCTTTTCTTCTTTACCTAAGGATTAATGTTGAATCTTCAATTTATAGAAATCTTGTACTTACCCTTTTTATTCTCACAAGAATAATTGAATTTGCCTCTCTTTAATGATAATAATTGATGAATGATGGAGTACGAAACATGATTTTAACATTGTGACCACATTCTGTATTTATAATGCTCGAGAATAGGTTAAAATCACGTCCAAAAGTGATAGAATTCAAAGTTCAAGTAAAAAATGTATATTTCCATTGCTGGACGGCGCTGAGTGCCCTTCAGGCGGACATCGAGCTCACACGAGTAGCCATTAGTACTTTTGTCTTAACTCTCTCTCTTGATATCCAATTGTGAGGTAATTCAAAATTAGTAGAAAATCTAGCTCAAAGGGCTAAAATTCCTCTAGAAGAATCATTCTTTCATTTCGAATGTTTGCTATGCGAAAAATGGGTATCACTCTGTGGATGAGAATTTGGCGCATAACTTTTGCGGTTGAAAATTGATTTGTGAAAAATATTTTGATACTCATTTAGCTTCTAATCGCATCCTATTGATCCTATGTAATATCTTCAAGCGTCGTGTTATGGTCTGAATTAACTATTAGATATTTGTAATTAGGTCCTACAAACTTTAGATTTCTTCCATTTTCACCCTTCTTAGATGTTTATCATTCATTTTTTTCAATTTCACTTCTAATAATCGATTTTTACCTAACAAATGAAATATACAAAATATTATGCCATAATTAATCAAAATGAATTGTAAATATCCTTATTTAAAGACCCAAATAAGTGTATAAATTACACTTATCAAACACCTCAAATTTGAACATTTATTTGTTCTCAAACAAAACCATAACCTAACATAACTTAACAAACAAACGTGCAATAAAGTTTTGATTAGATAACCTATCATTTTGTCTCAAGATTAGAATCATTATATCAAAACTACAAATTGTTACGAGGTCCGAATACTAAAATCAATATAATTCTTCGATGCAAAACTGATGTGTGTGTATGTGTGTAATGAATCAAGTAAAACATTATAAATTTACAATTTACTTCAATTCGTGTTCCTCAATGGTCAAATATGTCATTTCTTTACTCTTAAGATACATAGACCCCCAAACTTATTCTTTTAGCTCTTTCTCCGATGTGTGATCTAAGGTTGCTTTTTTATACTAATTCTCACCCTATCTAATTTGGATTTCACTAATTGCAATTTAATATTCCAACAAATAAGGATTCTCCAAATTTTGATTGTTTCAACCTTTAAGAATCAACTAGGCTAAAAATCTATTGTCAAAAGTCTAATTCTCCCAAATAAGTGTTTGGGGCTTAATCATGGCATATTGTGTGTTTTCTGTTTCATGCAAGTGCTTTTTCAAATTTGTTGTTAATATTCTATTTTAGTTTTCTTTTTTGAGATTTTCAATAATTGTTCTTACGAGGATCTTTTAGGGTAGTTTCACAAAAAAGAGAGTTTTTTTTTTCTTTTTATGCAATGATTAATGTAATACTCCTCATTAACCACCCATTTTCAAAAATTGACATTTAACTTAAGATTTTCACCTAATTTTCATCCATAGTCTTAGAAAATCCACACAAGAATTTACATACATAAAATCCCTATTCATATCAATATCTTCCTACAATAGTTCAATTACCCCAAACTATTCTAAATTTTGTTTGAGGATGCATAATGTAGTGATCTTTTGTTTGGCATCTAAGTTCTACTATTTCAATTTATTAAGCATATGAATCAACTCATTCATTTATATTGCTAAACTTAATTTATGTGCGCAAATATTATTAAGTTTTGCATAAATAAGAATCAATTAATCTAATCATGTAACTTATTCACAGTTCATAAATTAACACATAATTTCAAATATATTCATTATTGCCGGCAGTTCTACCTAACATATACAAACAAACAATAAACAGGAAAATCTTTTTGAAATTTAAAAAAAAAAAATTAAAATTTTTTATTTTTTTTAATATATAATGAGGCAGTAAAAAAAAACACAAACACAAAAGAAAAATAAAACTAAAAATTCAAATATTTTTCCACTATCAAACTTAAATTAGATATTATCCGTAATGTGTTAAAATAAAATTAAAAAAATATAAAGGGACATGGATGAAAGGAAGTAGGTACTCCCCGAAATTTAATATGATATTGGAGGGAAAATTTGTTGGATCTGTTCAATCCATTTTTCGTCTTGTCAAGCTACCTCGTGCTTAATATCCTTGTACCTTGAAAAGATGGAAGAGAAACATCTATTTAAGTCAAGTAATGGTTTATAAGCTATAATGTGGTATTTATGATAACCAATTTTTTACATCTCTAGAGCCTTGAAAAAAGTGTTGTCACGTGCTATTTTTCTATTTTTGACTCAAATAAATCTAGGCTTATTGTTGCTATGATAATCCTTTTATGTAAACAAAACATGCTTAAAACTAATACAACCTATTAAATTATATGCAATACAAATATATAAAGCATAATAAACAAAATGGGTAAGTGATTGTGTTACCTCCTAATCAACACTTAATTTTGTGGAGGATTTAGTCATGGTAGTTCAAAGCGGACTTCACTGGCAAAACTTTGATTACAATGTTCACCATTGTCAACCCTTTTTTGGGTTTTCCATGATTGAAGAGCTTATTTTTCATCTTTGAGGTTTCTTATGATTTCACCTACTCCTTCAGTATGTTAACACTTTACATGTTCTTTTACTCTTTCATCTTTAACTTTTCAATTTTTCTCTTCATGAGAAGGTTTCTTTATAGTGGTATAAACTTGGAACTTCTCTTGCTTATCATCCACCCTCAAGGTAAGCTTGCCGGCTTCAAAATCCATGATAGCCCGACTTGTAGATAATAAGGATCACACCAAGATTAGTGATAAATCCCAATATTCTATATCTAAGACAACAAAGTTCGCTGGAAATATGAAGTTGCCCACTTTAATGAGCACGCTCTCAACCACTCCTAGAGGTTGTTTAATTGATTGGTCTACTAGTTGAAGGGAGATTGTTGTGTCACTTAGCTTGTTTAGACCTAGTTTCTTGTTAGTATAAATAGGCATTAAATTTATATTTTCTCCTGAATCACATAAATAATTAAAGTTAGAGCTATTGCCATTTAAGCGGGGTATTTTAAGACTCCCTAGATCCTTTAGTTTAGGAGGTAGGATGTGTAGCAAAATAGTACTGTAGTCCTCGTTTAGCATAATCTCAAATTCATTAAGCTTGCTGTTCTTTGATGAGATTTCCTTTAAGTTTATAGCTCGGTATTTGGAGTGAATTGCCTATTTAGTCACTGAACTTTCAGCCATGCACGCAAGGGGTCACTAAACTTTCAAAATAACACTACTAGTCACTGAACTTTACAATTCATCATCCCAAAAGTCACTGACCAAACGTCGTTGATAAATTGGACGAAATTTCCACGTGGCAGCTGACGTGGCGAGACAACTCAGTGAATTTAGCCACCTCCTCAAAATTGCTATGACATGGCGAGACAACTCAATGAATTTAGCCACCTACTCAAATTTGTTACACACGTGGAAATTCCAGCTTGTCAAACACTTTTAAAAAAAGTGGCAAAATCTAATAAACCCGTCTCTCTCCCCCAATTTCTCCCCAAAACCAAATCCACAAACCTGACTTCCCCAATTTCTCCCCCAAATCACCACCACAATTCAACCCCATCAAAATCACCAAGAACCCTACATTCCCCACCATGATTCAACCTGAACATAGCCCCAAAATACTTCAAGGCGAATCGCAGAAGCAGTCCCCAAGTCCAGAACTCCACAATGGTTGACGCCAAGCAATGATCGACAGGTAAGAATCAATCACCGTGGCTGAAATTATTTTGTTGTTGTTTGTTTCTGCTACATTTCGTACAAATATTACAGATATTTAGCAAATTTTGTATTTGTATTCATCTTGTTGCTCTTACTTTTGTAGTCGACGAGGTAGACGACGATCTGGACTTCGTTGACTTTGACCACGATGTGTGTGACGACGATGATTTATTGTTTGACTATAATGTGAGTGAAGAGATAGAACTTGGTATGCGTAGCACACTGCATAATGAAGTAGACGAGGACTATGATAGCTCATCGACTGGGCCTGCAGTGTAGTTATTTTGTACACCAATGTTTATTGTAGGCAGTTTAGTGATGCTAGATAATTTGAAGTTTTTGTTAATGTGGTTAGTGCAGACTAGTTTTTTTTATGTGCACACTAACTTTTGTTTTGTTGTTTCTGAAGTGCTCACAGAAATTAGTTTTGTTTTCCTAGCGGTTGTACGAAGTATATAAATAATGAAATGAATGATTTGGTGTAATTTTCCCCTAGTTGTCATGTAGCTTTACACTTTAATAGTTGGTCTCACATGGTGACTTAACAGCATTTCAACATGAAGCTTAAATACAGTATAACAACATGAAATAGTCACAAAATACACAGAATGTAAATGGAAATACTCACAACATACACCCAATTATGTCAAAATGGGATCAATTATCCAATTACCAAACATCAAACACAAGCCATCTACATTTCCTGCTCTAAACATTTAGCATCACTACAAATAAACAACTCTCAAATCATCTAGCATTACTATACTTCATGCTCTAAACATTGGTGTACAAAATGCAGAAACAAGTCTCCCACACATGACCTCCAATTCTTCAATTCTCATCTCCCCATAAGCTCTCATAACTTGTATAAGCCACATCTTTCAATAAGGCATCATGAACTTGCTTTCCACCATCCACAAGCCTCATTTGTGCACATGAACTGAGAACAATTGCAAAAGTCGTTCGATCAAGTTGGACACAAAGATATCATCATACATGCCCATCTTCAAACTCCTTTTCCATCATCAAGAACAACCTAAATGACTCTACATAATTTCCAACATCAATCATCATCCCGCATTTTACATACATCGACAACACCCTGTTTCTTATATACAAATTCGGCTCAAACTCAGAATTTAGCATATAATTAAACACCCTTTGATGCATTTAATTGATCTCAAGTACTAAAATTAACATCATTGTCATCCTCACATTCTAAAATCTCGAACAATTCAAGAGCCTCACGGTACCTCTTACAAAAACCAAGTTCTATATTTGACCACAAATTCCAGAATTAAACTTCGAACCATCCAAATGGGTTTCGATTTTTTCCTTCAGATTCCTATCTTCTGTTTTTTCCTTCAGTTTCCTCTTAACCCCCACCAAACTTCTGTGCTTTAATCCCCCCAAGCTTGAAATTTCAGCCAAGAAACCCCTCATCCCTTCGTTGTTTTCACACGAAATTTGCTTAACTCATGAAATTCGCTTAACTGCAACCTCTGCTCCTCCTGTCGAATCGTGATAGGGGTAGCTTCGACTCGGTATGTAAGGATTTTGTGGGGAGAATCATGGTGGTGATTTGAGTTGGGAAGGGAGAGACGGGATAGGTTTGTGGATTCGGTTTGGGGGAGAATTTGGGAGAGAGATACGGGTTTACTAGATTTTACCACTTTTTTTTAAGTGTTTGACAAGCTGGAATTTCCACGTGTGTAGCAATTTTGAGGAGGTGACTAAATTCATTGAATAGTCTCGCCACGTCAGCTGCCACGTGGAAATTTCGTCCAATTTATCAACGATCGTTTACTCAGTGACTTCTGGGATGACGAATTGTAAAGTTCAGTGACTAGTTGCATTATTTTGAAAGTTCAGTGACCCCTTGCATGCATGGCTGAAAGTTCAGTGACTAAATAGGCAATTCACTCCGGTATTTGAGATATGACTTCAAGTAATGGAATGTTGACATAATGTATTCTAAATATGTTCAAGAACTTTGAAAATTAATTTTTGAATTTCTTTTTCTATTGTTTTTAAGGAAAGGGGGCAGAAGATAAATTCATTTCAATAGGAACTGTTGCCTTAACATGTAGATTGTCTGAATTCTGATCTAAAATTATGTTTGCTGATTTTTTAGACTAGTGCTCCTCATTTGTAGAATGTACATTTTCATTTAATACCGCATGTCTCTTAGTTGTGATTTCTAAAAGTTGAACCCCTATGTGTATAGTAATTACTTGGCCTTTTTCAAAGCCTTTGAGGAAATGGGATAGCCTTTGATTGGTGGAGTGCTGACCTCATATTCTACGTCATTTATTGTCATTATCTACTATTTGGGATTTGTCTCAATGCCACTGGTCGGGGACCCTAGTTGTCTCTATAAGAGTGCCTTAGATATTTATCCTATTTGATTTTCCAACTTTTTTATATGAGCCCTTTGAATTCGCAAAGTGTTGTTAGTCATTTGTATGTATTGAGTTGATATTTCAGCCATCTTGGTAATACCTTCTTCCCATGCAGGTTTATTTTTTGGCCGCTGAACAATTGGTTGGGCATTCTGGTATAGTGCATCTTAAGATGACTGGGTTTTGCTCCAGGAGAAGTTTGGGTAATTTTTCCAGCCTGGATTATATGTATTGGAATGTGGATTATTTTGTTGTCTTTGAAAAATTTTCATGTAGTTTACATTCTTAGCTGATTGAGAAAATGGACTCCTCACATTACATTCCACACTTCATGATTTCTCCACAATTACTACATCTTCAAGCTGCTTGAACTACATTCACTAATTGATTTGTTACTGTACCATCTATTTTTTGAGTCAATACTGTTATCTGTGCTAAGATTGTTGTTAGTGTGTCAAACTCGTATATTCCAGCAATTTTCTTTTCACCTTATCCATCTGTTGCCCACAGTGCACTAGTATCTGCTAAATCATCCGTTATTCGATAGACTTGATCTGCTATTCTTTTTACAGGTAAATGCAATGTTTTCCTGGTTGTCGGATTTAATCTAATGTAAAAGTGTTGGACTTGGAGCCATTTCTACAAATCATGTTGTAGACATTTCCATAACAGCCCTTTGTATCTTTCCCATGCCTCGTAATAGTACTCCAAATCAAGTTGAGAGAATGTTGTGATTTTATCTCTTAACATAGTAATCATCTTTGGTGGGAAGTATTTATTTAAGAACTTCCGACTCAAACTGTTCCAAGGTATCCAACCATTTCCTAGCTAAATCTCTTAAATTGTATGGAAAGAGCCTCAACCGAATTGCATCAATGAAAACCCCCAAATATTCAATTGATGCACATGTATCAAAAAATCTTGAGATGTGAGCATTTAGATTTTCAATGGCTTTCCCAAAGAATTGCAATGCATGCTGGAACATGTTTACCATGTCTATCCCAAGTAAAAAATAGCTTACCCAAACGTTAGATTTGCTTTATACCAGTGGTAAAACCAAGTATTCCCACATCAATATCTCGTTTCCATTACCAGCAGCTATAACCGGAAGTGATGCATTTTCATTCACCCCAATGACCACTTGATTTTGTATGACTTTTGCTATTAGTTCTACTTGCTGTTTTTGTTGTGTTTCTATCTGTTCTTTTCTTCTCAACCTAAATAATATTTTAATTTCTAGTTCAAATGAAGCAAAATTACCTTGTCTCAAACTTTGCATGCAAGATCCTGAAAGGAAAGAGAAAAACTTTGTAACTTTTTTCTAATAATAATTGAAAATAAAGCAATAAAAATTCAGATTAAAGCTACAACTAACTAAAACTAATTCCCCGACAATGGTGCCAAAGTTTTCATCTTGAAATCTCGCAAGTGTATGGTATCGCGAACGAGTAATATAATGATGAATAAAGTATCGTTCCCACGAGGACTACGTATTTAATTTAGGATCAATTAATGTAACCATAACCAAATAGCCAAATTTGTTGTATCGAATTTATCTAAATTAATTGTTTAAAATAATTATTCTGGTGAGAAAATTATGAAGTTTTTTGGGAATTTAGATGAGATTATTACTAAGACCTCTAATCCTCCGTATTAATCTGTTTCGATGCAATTCAATAGCAAGACAACATATACAAATTATTGTTGATCAATGTTTCTAAGTTAATTAATAGTTGCTCTCAATAACAATTAAATATATCATCTCATGTGACATTCCTATATCTCTATGAAAGATGTGAATATGAAAGCATAGATTAAAAATACTAGAACATTTATAGAAATTATGCGAAGCATAGCTGTACATCTCTATCTCCTATCAAATTTTCAGTTATTTTTATAACGTGGTTTCTTTTCTATTGTCTCCCTCGATAACAATAAAATCATATAATAATTCAATTAGTAACTAATAAATTGAAAATTATTAAATGTTATAACAATCACCCAAGAGGAATATGGCTAGTTCACCTTAATAGAACGGTAGAAATTGCACTAAGGTAGAATAAGAGATTTGGGTAAATTTTAGGTCAATTTGATTAAGTTGGGCTTGGCTAAAAATTAGAAATAGTAAAATCATAGTTTGGGTTTGGACTAAATTAATTAGTTAGCAATCTATTTAAAAAAATAAAATAATTTGACTTATTTAAGATAAAAAATTAAAAAAAATTATTCGGTTCTTAACCGAGAACCAAATCAAACCCTTTAGTTCTCGATTCAGATACCCGTTCGAGTATTTAACTTAAGAAGAACTGCTCAATTCAGTTCAGTTTGGTTCAGGTCTACAGCCCAGTTTAGTGAATTTTAAAACATTATGATTTTTTATTGGAATCTGAGATAATTCTGTAGAGTAGTGATTGGATTCATTGGAAGAGGTGGGTGGAGTATTTTGTGTGTGGTTGGATAAATCAGTTTTGGTTATTGTTGAAGAGTCTGTTCATTTCTTATAGACGAATTTTCTTCTCCAAGTAGAGAATATTTTGGAGATTTGTTCGTTACAGTGAAATTCGTGTCAAGGAGGCAAAATAGTTAGAATTTGGGTATGACTCGAATTCCTTGTTGAAGTAATTGAAGAATTTAATTGAAGTGCACGTTAAGAAGAATTCAGTTTGAAATACTATTAGAGTCCTATTTCAAGTTAAAATTCTATTTTGGAAACCCATTCGAAATTGAAAATTGGTATTGGACTTGAAGAAGAGTTCAGGATGAAGAAAACAACTTGAAAAAAAAAAGGAAAAAGTGGGTGTTCGCCCGGCGCCGGCACCCCTGCCTAATAACTGCCCCGGGCGCAGGGGCTCCCAAAGATGGTGACCTATTCCAATTTTTCTCATTTTTCTCTCATTTTTCGTTTTGGACTCGATTTTTTTGCATTTTACTTTATCAACAACTCTAATATGAGGGTTTGGACGCCTCCTACATATTCCTTATAAATATTAGACTCTTCTATACAATTTCATAATGTGTGACAAAAGAGATTACTAGAACTTTAGGATCAATTGTACATTTTTCCATTATTAATGGTGTAATAAAATCTCCTAATTTTTCTGCCATATTTTCTTGTTTTCTTTTATTCTTTTGCTTACGATCATATACTTCATTATTGCGTCTTATAACTTCAATATCTCAATCTGGTGGTTGGTTTCATATCAAGTAGTATAGAGCCATATGTGATCCTTGAATTCACAACAATTGGTATCAGAAAGTTTGGACATCATTAACACAACAACATAGTATCGACATTTTCCAACAGACATTACCGGGGACATCCATACATTTGAATGAACAAGTTCTATTAGAGTAGTTGACTTGCTAAACTGGATTCTTGGAAAGGTAATTTCTTTGACTTTCCTAATTGACAAGATGAACAAATGCCTTCTTTATTCTTACTACCTTTAAGAGGAATGGAATTAGATTTCAACAATTGATCTAAGACTCCTTTCGATGGGTGACCAAATCTAGAGTGCCAAGTATCAATGGTTGTGGTGACTCCTATAGTAACTGCCGACAATGAATTTTGGATTGAAAATTCTTTCTGCCAGCAAGGGGATAAAGCCCATTCTCAACCTGGCCTTCGTATAGTATTCGATGTGTCTGGTTCTCCTTCACAATGAAATCAAAGCCAGTTAATAAAGAGTGGCAATTATTGTCTAAACAAAATTTGTTTATAGACAAAAGATTGGTAGGAGTCATGAGGACAATGTAGGATATTATTTAAATGAAAATTGGAGGTTCCTATTTGCAAAGAGGTAGAACCAAGGCTTTTTATTATCAAACCTAAGACGTTGCCTACAGTAACAGTGTCTGATCTATTGAAGAATTGCTGATGAGTCAAGGTCTCAGCGTCTGATGTAACATGAGCATTGGCTCCACTATCTGCATACCAAATTTGATGCCCATATGCTACATTACTCTCAGCCACCATTGTTGCAAGTTCAACAGGTGGATGTTTCCCCTGAAAAGAATAATCAAACTTGTGATAACAATCAATGGCTGTGTGACCAGCTCTTCCACAGATTTGACAAACTGGTCGATTGTAATTAGAGGATTGTTTTGGTTGTGGTCTAGTGTGCTGCACATAGATCCTTTTACTTTAGGTGTGGAACGAGCAGCAGGTGGTCCGGTTGGAGAGAGACTTGAGGACTTTTATCTTCTTTGAAGGACCTCTCTTGTTGGCAAGAAATCAAAGATAGTGAAGTAAGCTGCAAGAGAGGTTCGCTATGCATCTACCAGTGTCTCATGATTGAGAAGTTTCAGCATTAAAGTCCTCAGAAGTGAAGGACTTGTCTCTGGAGGCAAAATTGTATGAGGTAAAATCAGAATTAAGACCTCCAGTGATATAGGATATCATATCTTCATCCAGGATTGGTTTTCCTGCTGCAGATAATTGGTTGGCCAGAGTTTTGGCAATGTCCACAAATTCAGTGCATGAGAGGGTGCCTTGGGTTATAGTTTGGAGTTGGCGTTTTAGGTGAGCAATTCTAGAACTTGATTGGTTGGAAAAGCGTCATTGGAGAGCATGCCAAATAGATTTGGAACTGTTAAGGCCATAGATAATACCAAGTAGTTTCTCCAAAATTGTGGAAAGAATAATGTTTAGCAAGGTTTGGTCCCTGCGGTATCAAGATTCATATGCAGGATTAGGAACATCATCTGCAAGAGTTTTGTTGGGAATGGGAATAAAACCATCCACATACCCCATTAGATCACGACTTCTGAGATAAGGTTGAAATTGGGATTTTCATCCAAAATAATTTAGACCTTCGAGCTTGGCTGAGATAGGTGAAGAATTGGTTTGTATTGTGTAAGTGTTTGGAGAGGTAGTCATAGTACAAAAGCTTTCCAGGAAAAAAAAAGCGTTAGGTTATTTCCTGCTTTGATACCAAGTTAGAAAAATAATAGAAAAGATTCAATAATGAGATAAACTGTTTTGGCCAAGTTAGGAAAATTATTGTATTGATATCCTTCTATACCCAAGAGTTTAACAATTTACAAAAAGCCTATAATTACGAAGGGATTGATTGAATCATTCCAAAATCAGTCAATCTACAAATTGCAGCTAACATAAGGCGATGATTATGACGCAGAACGGAAGTTCTAGGGTTTACTAGCGTAATCCCTGGTAAAGAAAATTATAGTTCTCACGAAAATAATTTCAAAAATGGAATTGTGTTATTCAAAGTTTACTAGCGTACTCCCTTGAAAGAAAATAATATAGTTCTCAAGAAATTAAGCTCAAAATACGGAATTGTGTTATTCAAGAAAATAGGGAGTCCTTAAATAGTCTCCGAAAACCCTAATTTAAGCAAAACACCAAAATCGACATCCACTTAATTAAAACATTTAAAATGCGAAAACTTAAATGGCCCGGTAGGCTGCCTGAAACTGCGAATTTGAAGCTGAAAATGACGTCAACCGGGGAACTCGGATTACAATGTCGTAGAGCGCTGTGAGACGTTTCCGAAAACATATTATAATAGTCATTCTGACACTGGTGCAAAAAGTTATGACCGTTTCTTCGAAACAGCTCGTGCTTTATCATGATGAGACATTGATTTATGTATGCACCGCACCATATTTATTTGTTTACTCCGATTGAGATGTTGTAGAGCACTGTGAGACGTTTTCGAAAATATATTATAATAGTCATTCTGACAGTTGTGCAAAAAGTTATGACCGTTTCTTCGAGACAGCTCGTTTTGCCAATTTTCGATCAAACTCTTCTTCGAACTCTAACGCCAATTGTCCTACATCAGATTACATCTAACAGAAGGCTATAATTGCAGAAGGATTGATTGACTCATTCCAGAATGAGTCAATCTAACACTAGGTAAGTTTGAGATTCATTTAATGTTTGATTTCTGAAAAGGTTTTTATGTGGGTTGTGGGTAAAGCGATTATGTTGATCTTTTTTTCCTCCATATAGTTGCTATCTTTGGTCAGTAAGAAATGTTTACTCCAAGAATTAGAATGTTAAGAAGTGTCACCATATGGTGCATTTTGAATTGATGGTAAAGATGTTTGATAAAACAATGGAAAAGACTAAAATCCTCCTGCCAAATGGAGAAGATAACTTCTAATTATATATCCAATAATTACAGTTATGAGATCCTATATAATAGGAAAGAATAAATTACAAATGTCCCTATAGCTATACAATATCATATTATGGTAAATATTATGGAGAATCATACGATTCTCCCTTATCACCCCCTGTAAGGTGAGCGTGGCAAAAGGGATAACGCTGAGCTCGCTTCGAAAGAGAAAGAACTGGGGCTTGTTGACGCCTTTGGTCAACGAGTCAGCAAGCTACAGATGTGAAGGAACAAAATCAACTTTCAAAGTGCCATTACAACAAGTTCACGAACAAAATGGTAGTCGATCGCAATATGTTTTGACCAAGGACGAGTAACCAGATTGACAACCATAAAAATTGCACTTTGATTGTTGTAAAGAATTTTAGGTGGCACTGAGGGTGTAACACGAAGGTACATAAATAGTTGAATTATCCGAGCAATATTAGCAGTGGTAACAGCAAAGGAGCGATATTCTGCATCAGTGATATTCTGCATCAGCACTTGAACAAGAGGCAATGCTGTGTTTCTTCGAGGACCTAGAGACTAAATTGGTGCAAAAAAAATATAGCATAGCCGGTATAGAGCGACGTGTATCAGAACATTCGATCCAATGGCATCAGAGTAGGCAAGAAGATCACGAGTGAAATATTTATGATGTTGAAGTCCATGATGAGGAGTGCCTTTAACATAGCGCAAAATACAATTGAGAGCTCGAAAGTGATCCTTTGTGGGGGCATGCATGAACTGGCAAATAAAATTTACGCTGAAGGACAAATCTAGCCTAGTGATATAAAGTATTAAGGAGTACCTGCAAGAGAGAGAAACAAAGTAGGGTTGACCAACGACAAAAGTGGTAGAAATAGGCTTTGTGTCAATCATGGAAGCACGTTGCAGGTGATCAAGAGCATACTTCGTTTGATTGAGAAATAGACCCTTGTTATTAGCTTGGACTTCAATGCCGAGAAAATAATGAAGATCACCAAAATCCTTCATGGAGAATTCCTTAGAAAGCCGAGTAATAAATGTTTTAACCATAGAAGGATTACTTCCAGTGATGACCATGTTATCAACATAAAGAAGTAAGTAAAAAGTCCTAATCAAAGACTGATAAACAAATAATGAAGAATTGGCATGACCGAAGAGAAATCCCAGTTGAAGCAAAAAGGAGCTAAAGCGATGAAACCAATCTCGAGGAACTTGTTTCAAGCCATAAAGAGCACACTTTGGGCGACAAAAATGTTGAGGAAATTGTGGATTAGTTAGCCAGGCGGTCGTTCCATATATACCTCTTCGTTGAGAAAACCATGAAGAAATGCATTTTTAACATCTCACTGACGTAAACGCCATCCAGAAGTAACAGACAAGGAGAAAATGATTCTGACGGTAGCAAGATGCACCACATGGCTAAAGGTATCACCAAAGTCAAGACCATGAACCTAAGAATATCCTTGAGCCCTAGATGTGCCTTATGGAATTCAATAGACCCATCAAAGCAAAGTTTAGTTTTGAAATCCAGTGACAGCCAACCATATTATGATTCTTAGGACGAGGTACAAGGACCCACGTATTTTTTTTTTCAAAGCTTGAATTTCGTCACCCATAGCTAAGAGCCATTCAGGGTGTTTTGTAGCAGACTTGAAGCCCTGACGCTCTTTGAGAGCAAGAAGAGCCTGAAAAAAAAGTTGAGAAGTAGGCAAAATAGTCATAACATGATATAAATTTGATTTATATATACCAGCTTTCTCTCTGGTAATCATAGTATGGCTAGAAGTGGTCACAAGAGAAGCCGATGAGACATGTATAGAAACATTGGAGATCGGGGTTGTAGAATCCAAAGTAGAGTCGATGGAAAGAGGAATCTGCATATCAGGGGGAGAATTTGAGGACATTTAAGGAGTATGACTGCAAGGCAGACATCCTGAATTCGAAGAAAATGGTGATGTCAAAAAATCTGAAGAACCAATATTAGAAAAACTAAAGATGCATTCCTAACAATCTAAAAACTGAATATAGTCAATGTTCGGCTGCAGATTTTGCACAGAATCCTCATTATACGGGAAAATATTTACATGGAATTGTACGTATAGAGAAATATAGACGTGATGTGTCTTTCGGTCCAAGCACGGAAATCCTTTATAAAGGGTACTGTATCCTAAAAAGACACNCTTTATAAAGGGTACTGTATCCTAAAAAGACACAAGGAATAGATTTTAGAGATAATTTATGAGGTGAGTAATCTCCCAAATAAGGAAAGCAAAGACACCCAAAAGTACGAAGTATAGAGTAATATGGTTTCTTACCAAACAAGAGCTTATAAGGAGTTTTGCCAACAAGTGCTGGTGACAGGAGTCACTTAATGGGAAAGACATTAGTAGAGAAGCCCTCAAGCTACAAAGAAAGCAGTACACGTGCATGAAACATAAGGGTAAGACCTATTCTTTGACATGGCGATGCTTGGCAATGCTAATCTGACTAGGAGTATAAGGACATACCAGACGATACCACAAGAGTGCAAATGGGAATGAAACTTATTATTTGTAAATTCAGTTCCAACGTGGCACTGAAATGATTTAATTTTTGCAAAAAATTGTGTCTCAATACAACGTTGTAACTGAATGAAAGTATCAAAGAAATTAGATTTCCTTTTCAAAGGGAATATCCAACTAAATCTGGTACAATCATTAATAAACACATCATAACATCTATATCCAGTAAAAGAAAGAACTGGTGATGGATGTCACAACCCATTCCTACAGTATACTAACTTAGTGTGTAAATACCGTCAGTGACTTGACCTAGACATCCAAATTCACCCACATCTTTTTTTTTAAATGAAGGCATCTCTGAAAGTATATC
>CAIGRN010155554.1:0-11876 GCA_903798345.1 Fraxinus anomala
AGAGCATCTTATATATAATAGAGAACATTTTTAAATTTATAAAGTAAATTTTTTTATGAACTCTACAAGTATTAAGGGTGGACATTTTTTTTCGAGAATCGGTGGAATTGGACATGAACATGTTAGAATCGATCTATTTGACTTCAACTCTTCAAGTTATCTAAGGAACAATTCGATTTTGGAACATAATATCAAGAATCGGCCGATTCCGATCTTGATCCCTATGCTGGTATTCTCCCATGTTTTTTATTTATTAATTATTATTATTGTTGTTGTTGTTGCCTTTTCTAAAGATAAAAACCTCAATCTTTTCTTATTTTTATCAAACATAAATTACATAATCATGTTCAGTTTTTCTTTTCTGTTCCAGATTCCTTCTTCTCTTCAATTTCTTTGATTCATTCCTTTTCTCTTCTTTTAGTTCTTTGATTAATTGATTCTTTTCTTCCTTCTCAAGCAAAATTAGACTCTATTTGAGCCCCATTTTGGTAAGAAAATATATTTTGGAATAATAATTTTTTGAAGAATGTGTGGTCAAAAAAAGAAGAATTTTTTTTTATTTATGTATAAAATTATTTTATGGAAAAATGTGTGGTTGAAAATGAGCTTTAAAAAAAGGAGGACCAAACATAGGCTAAAATATTGGGTAAATCTATAACTAAATAACTTTATAAATGCTATACAATTTCATTCCCAAGAATCCAAGAAGCAAACCCTAGGAAAAATTATGTGGCTCAATAGTAACTCATATTTTTTAATTGGATTCATAGCAGAAAATCTCTCTAAAAATGTTTTCATTTGTGATATATCTCCTATATATTGAAAATCGCAGAAAATCCCCATATTTGAAACTTTTTGTGCGAAAAACCCCATATCATTAGATTTTCTGTTAAAAACAGTAAAAATGTCAAAATTAAAAGTAATAATTGTAATTTTAGTATCCAAACTTTTTATTTTTTTACAAAGTATACCCAAATTTTTTTTATGCATTGCCCACAATCCCAAACATTTAAAACTTTGTTTTCCACCCCCACCCCACTTCATCTTCTTCCCTAACATTAATTTATCTAATTAGAAATAAAGGCCACGAGGAGAAGAAGAAGAAGAATGGAGTGAACCTGTCGCAAAACCCTAACAATTACCACCATCTCATCTAAACTTTATGTCGCCTCCTCCTCCTCATCCTTTGGATCATCTAAGCCATAGGCGGGCGGTGTCGGTGCATCATTGGAAAACTTACTCCCCAGCATTTCCTTCATTTTCTTCTCCAACATCCCACCATTCCTCAAAGAATTCAATACAACCAATCCTCCAATTAGCTTTTCGTTGAAAAATATATGTGGCATTGTTCCACTGCATCTCCTTTTGATTAACTCCTCCTCTGTTGGATACACGTCAATATTGATCTGACAAAAATCAGGATCTTTTCGCGCAAAAATGATTTCATTGCAGTATAGTCCCTACAATTGGATCGCGAGAAAAAACTAATTCTTACTTTTAGCTCTATTTTACCTTATTCTTTCGGTGATTTAATCACTTTCAAACCTAGAAGATTGAATTCTGTAACATGTGATGTGACGCAGGCTTCACTATAGCAGCCTCCTCGTCTCCATCATCATTTCGTCCTTCTCTCAACGACGACCATCGTCTCATTATGGCAACGGAAAAGGTATTACTCATCTCCGCACAGTACCTTGGGACTGAGAAGATGGCTTTTGACCTTTATTTCTAATTAGATAAATTAATTTTAGGGAAGAAGATGAAGTATGGTGGTGTGGAAAATAAAGTTTTAAAGGTTTGGGTCGGATTGTGGGTGGTATATAAAAAAATTAGGTATAATTTGTAAAATAATTTAAGGTTTGGATACTAAAATTACAATTATTACTTTTAAATTTTGACATTTTTACTGTTTTTAAAGAAAAATCTGACGGTGGGGAATTTTGTGCACAAAATATTTCAAATAGAGGGGTTTTCTATGATTTCTAATAGGTAGGGGTATATCGCAAATTTAAACGTTTTTAGGTGGTTTTCTACTATTAATCCTTTTTAATTTGTATACTTGATTTTCTTTTAATCTTTGTAAAATATGTACGGTTCTTCTATATTTGGTTAAAAGCATCGAGTCGACAACATCTTTTGAATTTTTTATTGACGAACATTTTTAATTTGACACTTTTAATGTAAAGAATCGGACCAATTCTAATCTTTAAGATTATCATGGTTTGATTTGTTTTCCTTTGGAACCGGATCGAATCAAATCCCGCCCAATTCTAAAGAGCATCTTCAAGAGCATTTGTAAACACAATATGCTCTCTATTTAGAGAGTCAAAATTTTTTTTTAAAAAAAAAAAAAAAGGCTCCAAAAACCTTTCTACTCGAACTTTTTAAAATAGAGGTAGGGTTTGATTTTTCAAATTTGGATAGTCAAACTTGTTCTCTATTCTTACTATATAATGATTGTTGTTGTATTCTGGAGGGGACAAGTCATAAAAAAAGTTCAGTTACACCGTATTTTAGGCTTTGCCAACAGTAAAGTGTTTGAATCTCCTTAAAGAGAGTGAAATATATATGCCTCAGTCCGTCCAATTTCGTTATTTTCCTATTTATTTTGTAACACGCCAAACAATGACAAGGCAATAATTTCATCTTGAAAAACGAATTCCTTAAGAATTTATTCTCTATTTTCATGGTACATGCAGTCAAAAGCACCTGTCATTTTGTTAAGAATAAAGCTATTTTTAACATTTCTCTTTACCACTTGATTGACATGAATGATACGGCAATTTGATAATGATTAGATTAAATGTGTGAGATGTGAAATATGGTGTGAGGTTGTACCAAGTGTAAATTCGATAAGTCAAAGTATAAAATGAGTTATACATGTAGCAAAATTGTTTTGTCAAAATCTACTCAAAATCTAGAAGTTTTTATACTATTCCTAAATAAGAGAGGCAAGTGATGTTAGAGTGTGTATTTAATTGGAGCTTTTGAAAACTTTTAAAGATTCAAAAATTTTAGGGATATTCGATATAGATTTTTCGAGACTCTCTAAAAGTATTGATATATTCAATATAAACATCTATAAACTTTTTAAATGTTTTTAAAAATCACAGTATATTCAAGTAAAAAATTTTAGAAGTCTCTATAAATCCTAAAATATTCAAAATGTCATTTTTTTATAAAAGTTTCTAGAGTACTAATTTTTAAACAGAAAGTACAAAAACAAAATCTCAAATTTTATCTCTCATTCACCTCAAAATTCTATGAGACTTTCGTTATTTTTTTCCTTACAATATTTCTCGTTTATATTCATTTTCACAAGACTCAGTCATGATTATAAAATTATTATTTTTCTTCTATGGGTTATATTTGTTATATTTTCCTTTTTTTTCTCTCTTTTTTTTTTTATTATCGTTTTTCTCCATTTTCTAAGAAAAAAGATTATTTTTTTATTTAAAAAACTCTTATATAACATTTTTTTCATCCATTTTTTTTACAAAAAAAAAAAAAGATAAAATTTTAATTATATTTTAAATTTTTTTTAAATTTCAATATAGTGATTGATTCTTTACTTTTCAAACGTAATGTATATTGATAATACTAAACCTAAATATTTTTTTCTTTTATCAAAGAATACAGAAATATTATATATTTTTTTTATTTTTTTTATTTATTTGTTTATTTAATTAAAATAACTTAAATTTGTTATTATTTCAAAAATATTTTTTATTGCTTGAAGAGCCGGAAGAGAATAGTGAGGATCGAATATTTACCTCCTATTTGAGAACTTCTTAATGTTGCGCCTAACACATGTAAATTCTATTTTAAATAAAAATTTTCGAAAATCTTAAGAATACTATAAAAGTGTATAGAAGTTATGAAAGATTTTTATTAATTCATCTATAAAAGTTCATAAACTTCACAAAATTCTATTTCTTAAAAAATATCTGTAAAAGTCCAAATTGAATACATACTCTTTAAAAATTTTATTCTTTTAAAAATATTTTTTATTATTGGAAAGGAAATAGTGGGGATGAACCTTTACCTCTTATTTGAGAACTTCTTAATGTTGTATTAGGCACAAGTAAATTCTATTTTAAATAAAAGTCTTCGAAAGTATTAGAAATTCGATAAAAGTTTAAAATGAAAGTCTATGAAAGACTTTTATTAATTTTATACAAACTTATATATGTTTACAAATTTCACAAAAGTCCATGACTTAAAAAGATTTATAAAAGTTTTTAAAGTCCAAATTGAATGCTCCCCTTAATATATTCATTTACTAGACATGTATGTATACAATATACTCTTATATTCGTTTACTAGATATATGGATTCAACGGTTCTTAGCCCCTGTTTGATTAATCAAGTATTTTATAAGATTCAAAACTTTTTTATTATGCATTGCATCAACTTTAACCAAATTTAAGAATGAATTTTAACCGAGTATTTTATGGGACTCACAACTTTCCGATCATACATTACATCAACTTTTTTCAAAATCTATTAAAATTTTGATTTTAATTCCCATTAAACAAGAGCAACTTCTAGAGACACAATAACAACACAAGACTTAAAAGGCTTTTAAAAAAGTAGGATGTATAACGTACTAAANATCAACTTTTTTCAAAATCTATTAAAATTTTGATTTTAATTCCCATTAAACAAGAGCAACTTCTAGAGACACAATAACAACACAAGACTTAAAAGGCTTTTAAAAAAGTAGGATGTATAACGTACTAAATACTCATCGATTTTTAAATTATTCGAAAGTATACATTAATATAGGGTCGAAAAAGACAAGCTATGTGACGTCAATACCATACCTCATTCTTTTGGAACCTGATGCGAACTTTAGAGGACTATGTATCGATTTAAAACTTTCTTTCTTATTTTTGTTATCCCTCTTAAATCCCCATTATATATTATATGATCATTAGCAACTTTAGAGCATGCATAATTATTCAACACGCATGCCAGCTAAGTATTGGGTCTATGCAATTCTAGAAAAATGATCTTGACAAACTAAATACGAAGCAAATATTTTAAAAAGTAATATGGAAATAGAAGGTTCGATACTCATTTCATTTTCTTTTAGATTCCAATTCTGTATCCATTCAACATTATGAAAGTTTTACTCAATCTGTTCTTCTATTATTGCCATTTATTCTTTTTTTTTTTTCTCTCTATTTATGACGTCTTAATTAAACGTTGTTTCTTCTCCCAATTGCATAAACCTCTTGGCCAAATCCTCCTTTAAATCCCTTGCACCTTCTCTTAATTTCTTTGCCACACAACCTTGTTGAAATCAGTAGTTTCCCTTTAGAAGACCCAACCCTCCCGTAGGGCTTCTTGCATAAAAACTTAGCTACCAAAACGCTGCTATCGTCCTCTCATTCTAGAGTTGGCTCCTCCAAATTCTCCCTTTAGCAACAACTGTATCCACGAACCAAACTGTCTCACTACGTTCCAAACCTGACCACACTATAAACAAGAGCCTTACGCACAACATATATAACCTTTTAAAGAATTCCATTTTTTGTTTCAACAAGAATTCATCATTGGAAAATGAGTGTGGAAAAGGGTAATATTGAGATTAATATCCCTTCTAAACAGCAAGAAACTACGAACAAATCTAGCAAGCCAAGCTTTTCATGCAAAGAATGGGTTTCGAGGGTTTGGAAATTTGCCAAAGAAGATACCAACAGAGTATTATTCTCACTTAAAATGGGGTTTGCGGTTCTTCTTGTATCACTTTTAATACTTTGCCAAGCACCTTATAAAGTTTTTGGCATCAATACTGTCTGGGCCATCCTCACTGTTGCCATCATGTTTGAACATACTGTTGGTGAGTTTCTAGGATTCAAACAAATAAATTTGTTTTATATCTAATAGTATAACATTTTAGACGAGGTGGCTCAGTATAAATTATGTTTGTGTAGGTGCCACATTGAAACGAGGATTCAACCGAGCATTTGGTACCATAGTCTCGGGAATCTTAGCCATTGCTATCGCTCAGTTAGCTTTGAGCACTGGACGGATTGCGGAGCCTATTGTAATTGGTGTGAGCATCTTCATGGTTGGTAAGACAGCAAAACAAACCTGTTCCTTCTTTTTTTTTTTTTTTTTGGCTCAATCGAAACAAACAAACTCATTATTTTTACCGTTCCTCTTTTTTTTTTTTTTTTGGCTCAATCGAAACAAACAAACTCATTATTTTTTCTTGTCAATCAAAACGGGGAAATTCATATACTTATTTCAATACGGTCATGGAGAGCAATAATGAACAAACAAAACATGAACTCGCGCGCATACACACACAGATTTACAGTAGTAGTTTGCTCTCAAATTGATAGCAATGATCACTCACCATTGTTGATTTCGGTCTCACATCATGCAAAAATGGTACTTCAGACTCCTTTATAAAGTAAGAATCTAGGACATCCTAGTACAAAGATATGAATCATCCATATATCTCCATAATAAAGAAAATTTCACCTTAGGGGCTCCGGTTCTTGAATACCCCCATTCCAATCGAGGGATAAGTGAGCTCCAAAGAATCCAACAGCCCCAACCACCATCATTCCCACAACGAAAGGCAAACTCATATGACTAATGAGAAATCTGTTTTAATATTTTGTAGGGGGTGTAACATCATTCATGAAGTTACTGCCATCCTTTGTGCCATATGAAGCAGGATTTCGAGTTATAATTTTCACCTACGGTTTGATCATTGTCTCTGGCTATCGATTGGGGAACCCAATCAGAACAGCCTTGGATCGTCTTTACTCAATAGCCATTGGAGGGATCGTAGCAGTAGCAGTAAATGTATTCATTTTCCCTGTATGGGCTGGGGAACAGTTACACAAAGAACTCGTCGATAACTTCAATTCAGTGGCTAATGCACTTCAAGGTATACTAATCTATGAACACGTCGACCCTTTATGGCTTGTTTGGTAGAGTCGATTGTAAAGTAATGGACAGTATTAAAGCAAAAAAGAATAAACAAACTAAAATTTTGTCCAAACATACTTTAGACATATATCTATCTGTTCTCCATTTTCTGTACTGTTAAATCCATTGCAGAATGTGTGAAGAAGTACTTGGAAGATGATGGATCAGAACATCAAGAATTCTCAAAGACTGTCATGGATGAGTTTCCTGATGAACCTGCATACAGAAAATGCAGATCCATAGTGAATTCCTCTGCCAAACTTGAATCTTTGGTACTAATTATCTTCAATCAGATAATACATAGAGATCTTTTCTCCTTTCTTCACAGGTTTCAAGGTTTGTTCGGTAAGGTAGACTGATCAAGAGTGGGCAACTTGGTATTTTTATCCCGAACCACGTGTACAAGACCAAATTAGCTGGTTTGGTTCAATTCTAGTTAAAATAAACTGGTTCCGGTTCTAATAAATGACAGTACGGTTCTTATCTTGTTCTCAATTTCCATTACAAAATTATTATTAAAAATATCGACATTAAATTAAATTTATATCAACTAACACAAATTTATAAGTACTCAAAATAAACATTTCTATCGCCTGAAAAAAAAAAAAAAATTTACACTATTTTGTACTTCACAGTTATTTTCTGGTCCACGTGTAGAATTTAGTTGAGTTGAGTTTGGTTTCTTTTGAACCGAATCAAAACCATACTATGCATACCTTATGTTTAGTACTGCTTATCCAACACGTCCAAACTTTTAAAACCGCATATTATTGAATTGGAGAGAGAAAGCCACAACGATTATTTCATATTTCGGTTTTATGTATTAGGGCATTTCAGCAAAATGGGAGCCACCACATGGCAGGTTTCAGCATTTCTTTTATCCATGGTTAGAGTATGTCAAGGTTGGTGCAGTTTTGAGATATTGTGCATACCAAGTTATGGCACTTCATGGCATACTTCACTCAGAAATTCAGGTCTCTTTCTTCTCTGTTAATTTTAGAAAATCTATGAATTTAATTTGTTATTGGACACCCCATTCCAAGAGAATCTATTAACTTGTCTAAAATCTTAAATAATTAAAGATCAATCAAAAATCAAAATTGTTTACAAAAAAATATATCTTCGGTCTTTGATTTTAAAAGTGAATCTAATTTGTACGTGTATATTATTAATAAATTCTTCATCTCTAATATATTATTCTTTAAGATGAAGTTCAACATAGTATATCCACAAATAAGGGACCTTGTATTCAAATATTCTCCGACCCACCCATTTAAGAAAACTTCACAGGTCAAATATTCAAAATATATTTTTCTTTCTAATTTTTTCAACCACACATTTTTCATTAAATCACTATTTCAAAATACATTTTTTTAAAAAAATGGACATCAAACGGACTCTTAATTAAAAATAAATTTAGCCTACACGGGCACGATATAAAAGATAAAAAGCTAACATGGTATACTAGTATTTGGTTATAAATAGATATGCGTGAGGGTCTACACATTAAAAGTGAAATATATATGACTAGTACTCTATTTTTCATATACCTAATGTCCAATGTCTTTTAGGCCCCATATAATCTCAGAATCGCGTTTCAGAAAGAGATCCAAGAGGCCACAAGTGATGCTACTGAGCTAATCAGAGAACTGGGCAAAGATATATGTAATATGAAGAGAAACCTCAAAACTTCCCTCCTGAACAGGGTTCATAGCTCAACGGAAAGACTCCAAAGGGCAATAACAATACACTCGTACGTCCTTACATCCGCCAATGAGCCATGCGATAATTCATCAAAGCTCTCCCACGCCATCTCATCCACCTTTTCCGACCTCTCAAACCAACTGGTCAAGCCTGATAACAAATGTATTGAGCAAAACTTTAATCCACCATCCCAACCAAACTATGCAACAATAGAATTGCAGAGAGTATCTTACCACGAGATGATGAGGAAGCAATCGAGAAGTAGGCTCTATTCTTGGCCATCGAGGGAGATTGATGCTTTCGAAAATGAGGGAGGTTTTAGCTCAGATTTCATTCCCAGGATGCAGGCGCTGAGCACTGCTGCATTATCACTTGCCACGTTTACATCATTGCTTGTGGAGTTTGTGGCTCGACTCGATCACTTGGTTGAAGCAGTGGAAAACCTATCAAAGATGGCCAAATTTAAACAGGAGGCTCTATGAGAGAAGCAAATGTTAACTATCTAGCATTGTGTATTTATAGACTATAAAAATATAAAGGAAATTTCAAAAACTTTACCAGTAAATGCAGACCAAAACTTGATGAATTGTGGACTCATAAATCCTTTGTGAAACGACCTTGTATTCCCAGCAAGAATTAAATAGAAAGTTTCTTGGCCGTATACAAATCAAAACCAAGAAGAAAAACATTAGCCAAGTTTTGAACCCCATTAGATTCTCTCTCCCATATCTCGGGCAACATTTTCTCCCAGTGCACTTCTATTTTGCAAGAAAGAAGTGTTTGGAAACTGGTTCCAATCTAATGCACAGTGTGTACATGAAAAGACAATACATGAACAAACGAACAACCTTCTGATTCTGTGTCATGAATTCTGTAGTTCAGAGAATCAGAGAAAAAAACCTCATGAATTTACTTATTGTTGGTATTATACAGGCCCAATAATACTTAAATCATCAAGAACATAAAATGAACACAAGAGATTTTTCGCCTAAGGCTCGGATTTTCACCAAAAATGGCTACTCACCCGTTGAGCATACACCGTAGTGATAATCGCTGTAATTCACTAGAATCCAAACGAAATTTATCAAGATACAAGATCAGAGATACAAAAGAGTCACTCGACTCAAACCCTCAGCCCTAGCTCTCTTTTCTCTCTATTTATAGATTACACCAAGTAATCAGATTTCTGGCTCACCAAGAACACATGAAACCACAACCAAATCCAATAATCTTCAATAGAAATTACCAAGATCTTCTAACCTCAAGATTACAGATGAAAACCACAAGTTTTCATCAAGTGAGAAAAGTACAGAAAGAAAATATCAGACGACAGAAAACCCTAGAATCAACCACACTCGGAAATAATGGAAGAGTCTCGAATATAATGAGTCACCATGCATCCAACGATCATGTCAGCACCAGGTGTCACAATCTCAGTCATTTAACTTCAACAAACCAAAGTCGCATAACTGAAACGTGAGAATGCACACACAAGAGGGCCAGACCGGGTCACACTCATAACAGACAATTAGGTTGATCAATTAAGTTGGGCTTCATCATTGGGCTTTAACAAATGATGGTTAAGCACAAATATAACACTTATGGTAGATGTGTACCCAGCCTATGAAGGTAACATCTGAAAATTAACATAAAAATAGGAATTCACCAAACTAACTAAAAGAAATCTCCATTTTCGGTAAATAATAAAACAGCCATTTGACCTCAAAAACAAAAGATTTTGCCTAAAATTGCGAGGGTACATGGGATTTGCTGGATTTTGCTTAGTTTCAACTTGGAAAAGTGGACCCATTCATCTAACACAAACTCTATTGACTGAAAACCGATCTGTTAACCAAGAGTGGGTTCAAATATTCTGAGTGGCACTTGTGATGTGCATATGGTAAATCCACAAATTACGCAAAAACATTTCTCATTCACTTGTCGTAAAACGAAACCAGATCACAGAACCTAAACATCATTTGCTTCACTAAGATTGTCACTGCAAGAATATACCCCCAACACATTTCCATTATGGCTTAATGTGAAGTAGTAATACTTCAAGAAGAAAATACAACTACTGCTAGAGTTCCATTTATATAGCCTGAAATATTTCTTCAAAATTTTCTGCACAATGAGTCATGAACTCTATACCCATCAAAATCCTTAGCCAGGAAAAATGAACTCAGGGCACATATTACACTAGCAATTACTACGTCATGATTTATAGGACAATATTTACCCAAAGCTAGGTTCTTTGATCATGTTCTCTAAATGCAACGAAAAGTACTGTAACGTACCTGATAAGTTTTGTTATGATTGATATCATTTGTTGTGAAACCAATCACCGGATAGAGATGCTAAAGTTATATGGCACAATATGAAATATTTAATCAAGAACAAAAGAATAAAGAAGACAATAATATGGTAGAGAAATTAGGAGTTTTATTGACCAAGAATAATGGAGAAAGAAAATTACGATGATCCTAAAAGCTAGTAATCATATATCTCACACATTATAAATTATAAAGAAGAACCTAGTATTTATAGGCAACTATGTAGAGGACGTCCAAAACCCTAATAAGTGAGTTGTAGTTGAAATATAATGCCAAAAACGAGTTAAAATGCGAAAACGGGCTTGGCCCGATAACACTGTCACTCGAGCTACAGTCTGGCGACAGCCTCATCGCTCGAGCCACAGGGTAGCGTGAGTCGGGCAACAGAGCCTCGGGTGAAAACTTGAAAGTGTTGCTAGATCGGCCAGCTAGCGAAAAAGCGGCGACTTTTCTTCCCGATCCATAATTTAACATAATCAAGTCTAATACAAATTTCAACTTCCAATGGATTTTCAAAATAGAATTTCAACTTGACATAGGATTTCAATAACATTCCAAACTTGAATTCTTAATGACGTACATTTCAATTAGAATTCTTCAATTATTTCAACAACTTCAACAAAAGAATTCGGGTCATACCCAAATTCCAACAATCTCCACCTTGACACGAATTCCACCAAGGAATGAACTAGCTTCTTCAATAATAATCAAAAAATTAATTTTTCCAACAAAAAAAAAAAAAACTCGACATCTTCCAATGAATCCAAACACTACTCTGCAGAATTACCTCAGATTCTCAAAAAATTATAATGATTTTAAATTAACCAAAATGGATTATAACACCCAGAATCAATACCAAATGTTTTTACAGAAGGCCCCTTGCTA
>CAIGRN010155597.1:0-19822 GCA_903798345.1 Fraxinus anomala
TCCCCATCTCTTGCGTTACCTGGCAGCTGCATTCATTGTCAACAAAAGGAGGAGGCCACAGTTCAAAGATTTTATAAAGGTTATTCAGCAAGAGCAGTACTCATACGAAGATCCAATCACAGAGTTTTTGGCATGTGTGTATGTCAATTATGACTTTGATGAGGCTCAAAAAAAGATGAAAGTGTGTGAAGAAGTAAGATTCCTAACTACAAATGGTTCCTCGTTCTTCTCTTTACTTAATTATGCATTTTCATAAAATGAGGGATAAAGGTGGAAGTTTTTCAACACATTTTTGAATTCTAAGGAATTATATGGGCACATTTCTTGTTTGGCTTTAATAAATTTAATTAGCATCAAGTTAATTTTTTTGTCTAGGATTCCACCCCTTTACTAGCCCAATATATTATTATTATTGTTGAGATAGCACCCATGTATGTTGTGCAACCTTTTCTTCATATACATTTTCAGCTGTTAAATTCAATATGAGAACTCTCACATGAGACACGACTTCTTATAACTTAATCCTCTTTGTGAGTTGATAAGGACATCATATGCTAATAAATCCAATGCTCCTCTGAAATGCTGCTAGCTAAATTTTGTGCAAAGCTATCTTCTTGATGTCTTAAGCCCTTGTTTGACAACCATTATTTGGGAAAAACAATGTTTTGAATTGTGATTTTTAGGAGAATGTGCGGCTAAAAAATGGAAAAAAAAAATGTGGGTTTACATGTAGAATATTTAATTGTGTGAATGTGTGGTTGAAAATGAGTATATAAAAAAAATAGTTTTAAAATAATGGTAGTCAAACAAGTGCTAAATTGTTTTCATCTGTATTGTGACATCATTTATTTTTGTTTGATGGATACGTGCCATTTTCCAATTCTTGAAATCACGTCACCGTAAATTAGTGAGGCCATATTATGTCAAGATTTTTTCTTTTGTCCCTTCCAGGAACTAAGTAATCTAACCTGAGTATCCTATTTCTTGGGCATTGATCTACTAAAAAATTGAAACTGATTTAGAAGTCTTGTATATTTGTTGCACGAGGCTGTTTTCTACTTATCTTGATTTGCCAGATCTTGACTTTATGATTTTGAAGTCAGTGTGCATAGAAGGCTATTATTTTTCCTTGTTTATGCGCCTTTGTAACATGGATATTTTGATGCAGGTTATATTGAATGACCCATTCCTTGGAAAACGAGTGGAGGGGAGCTTTACAACTGTGCCATTAAGAGATGAGTTCCTAGAAAATGCTCGCCTTTTTATGTTTGAAACCTATTGCCGTATTCATCAGCGTATCGACATGGGGTACGTGCTTGAAGTTGTTCATTGCATAAGTTGATAAAGCCTGATCTTCATGTTTTTTCTTACTGCTTTTGGTTAATATGTTGAATATGTAGCCAAGATGCACTGCCATACAAAATTATGGGGTTTATTATATTGATCTTCTTAACTAACTTCATTTTAGATAATTATACAATATCATTTTGAGTTTTAACATTTCGGGGTTTTCTTGACAGAGTACTTGCTGAGAAACTGAATTTGAATTATGACGAGGCAGAAAGATGGATTGTAGATCTTATAAGGACCTTAAAACTTGATGCGAAGATTGATTCTCAGACTGGAACTATTTTAATGGAACCCAATCACCTCAATGTGTAAGCTCTTCTACAGTTTCGCCTCTTGATGCATGACAGTTCTGACTTTTCTTTATACTTGTATATTTCCAACTTTGATGTGGATTTTTTTTTTCTAACGAGCAAATTTTTTGAACTTTGTATTTGAGCCTTTCTGTTTCGAATCTTAGATTCCCTTTTATTTGAGAAAAAAACATTTCTTCCTTCTCAGTTACGAGCAGCTCATTGACCACACCAAGGCCCTTTCTGGACGCACTCATAAGTTAGTCACACAGCTTTTGGAACATGCTCAACAATCACAGCCTGCTCGATAGATTTGATACTGAAATTGCTTTTATATTTTGCATTAGTGAATTGTTTTTCTAGTCAATTTTGGATTTTAAGTGCAATTGAGATTATTTTATGTCATTATTTTGTTTACTTGACAAGGAATTTGAAAGCTGTATTCGTTGGTGATGATTCAATATGAACATGTACTCTCTTCAATGAATATAATTTGTCAGTGAGCACACAACCGTGTTACATGAGTGATGAAATGTTAAATTCGAGTTTCAAACTGGTTTAACTTCTATGCACCATTCGATTCTGGTATAAAAATTGCCCTTTTACTAACAATCTGAATATTCAGCTTTTGCCGTTCTTAGATTCTACGTGTTGTGCATATCAACTTCTCACTTGGGTTGATTGTCTTGCACCGAGTTTTACGCTCAACGTGAGAAGTCCATCAACTTCTCACTCGGGTTGAGTGTCTTGCACCGAGTTTTACGCTCAACGTGAGAAGTCCACACACGATAAATTGTTACCAAGAAATTTGAATTGACTGATGAGAGAAAAAATGGTCCTGTCTTTTAGTCACTTGGAAATTGGAACGGAGACTGGAATTAGAGGAGTATATGCATGTTGGGGGACGAATTCGAAGTTTGAACTTGTCTACTGTACCCTTGTCCCGACAAGACAGTTATAACTTGAGCGTTTTGAATTTTTTGAAGGAAAAAGTTGATCGAATTCATACCGACGCTAACATTGTGACGCATGATTGGCCTATTTTTTCTCTCTCTATCTTCGAATAATTCCACGACGCGTTGTCTGTAAAATTTTCTGCATTTATAGCTTGATTGTATTTACGTCTTTTAACATTTAGATGAGCTAGCTGATTTGGCATGATACCATGACTGACTAGAGTTTCGAGTTGAATTTCCATTGCTATTCATTGATAAAATCTTTATCTTTATATATTAGAATTTTGATTAAATATGATCTCAACTTTGTGCTTAATATTCGTCTCTAGTAAATCTCCGTTCGGTTCACTTTTTTTAATTTTTTTTTCAAACTCATTTTCGACCACACATTTTATAAAATAATTCACAACCTTCGACAATTTTTCAAACACAAATTTCATTAACGTATATGAAAAATTATTAAAAATCTTATATTTAACTAAGCTCCTGTTTGAGAGCCATTATTTGGTCAAAACAATATTTTGAATAGTGATTTTTTAAAAGAATACGTGATTAAAAAGTAGAGAAATATTTTGGATTTACGTGCAGAATATTTATTGTATGAATATATGATCGAAAATGAATACTAGAAGAAATAATTTTCAAATAATAATTGTCAAACAATGACTAAATCAAAAGAAGCTTAAAATTTCAAATAGGTGATTCAATTCTACCCCTTGATAAACGTTGTATAAACAATACCAATGTGAACGTGTTATCGATTACTGTCTCGTCTTTAATGTTTATGGCCCAATTACTACTGTCATCGTTTACTTTTACTTCGATTCTCTCGCAACATAATGGAAACATTTGCAACCTAAGCCAATTCAAATCACGAGCAGTGCCTTCCTCGTAAGGGCTCATGGGAAGATTTTTTTTCAAAATTAAGGGTCCATTTAACATCATTTTTCAAAACTTATTTTTGAGATTAAGCTATTATTTGTGCGGATAATTTTCTCAACAATCATGGTACATGAATATCAAAGTTGATATAAAACTTGATATAATGTCAAGTGACATTCTATTATTGAACAGTTTAAAACATAATCAACTTTTTCATCCAATCATTTACTGTCATATGTTATTATGTTAAGCTTACTATCAAATCATTTGACAAAGTAGTTTTGTTTGGCTAGAAAAGCTTTTAGAAGAAGTTAATCTACGATAACTTCCTCGTAAAGCTCTTCTATAAATTTACATGTAATATTATTATACGGAAGAATGTGTAGTTAAAAATAAGTTTTGGAAATAGGGGAGCTCAAACAGGGCTTAATATTGTTACACGAAATGTAAATAATTTTTTGTATAGTTGTTCTTTGTACAATGCCACTATTATTCATGAAAATCTATGCATATAAGGGAGTAAATTCAACCATTGGAATGTGAATTAGAAGACTCGGAGAGTGTTTGGTGAAGATTAAAATTAGATTTTTAGTAGATTGTGATAGAAGTTTTTGAAATATGTGGTTGAAAAGTCGTGGGACCCATAAAAAATGTGGTTAATATTGATTGTTTGACTTTGACTTAGATTAAAATCGAATTTTAATCCGGACCAAACAGGGCTCAATATGATCAGAGAAGTCCAACATGCAATATACAACAACCAAGGATGACAATAAACTAAACCTTATTATCTAATTTTGGGTCAACTATGAATCTCCGATGAGCACTCCATTACATTTATTGTTAGATGAACCATCTAAATCAACTACATCCTTAACCATCACGGCACCATAGACGGCCGAGATGCACCGATTTATAATTCCATGCACATAATGTAATTTGTTTGCTTTCCCTTGTTCCCCGCAGTGATTGCCTGTCTGGAAGATGGAAGATTGACCACATTTCGAATTATAACCCATTCTACACTCTTCAAGCCTCTATAAAAGGAGATATTTTATAGCTTATTCTTATTCTTATATATTATAGCTTATTCTTATTTTCTTGTCTCCATGGCTGTTATGAAACTTCACTTTGTTATTGAAATTGTTCTAGTTGGGCTGCACTTAATGGCTACCATGGATTACACAGGTCCCCTTCTCTTTCCCTCTAAAAAGCATGTATCGTTACAATACTAAGCATAATAAAATGATATCACAGACATGATTTTAACTTATTTTTCTTCGATAATACTTTCACTTCGCCTAAAAAACGAGCCATTACTGTGTACCTACAAGTCTACACTAGCATGTTGGCTAACAGTGTGCCTGCAGATTATTTGCGTATTTATGATTTCTGCATAACCAATACTTGCCTAGTCGAAGTCATTGGGACTTTGTATGAGCATTATGCAATCATTTTTGGAATAGCAAACATTTTTGGTAATCGAGTGGGACTGCGTGGAGCGTAATCATGCTGTACACTTATTTTATCTATAAAATTTGATTTATTTTTGTTTATTATTGCTTTCGTAAGTAGGGATTAGGCTTAATCCATGACATTTCATGATACAGTGGCTCAGACAGGAGTCTGTTATGGAGGGCTCGGGAGCGCGTTGCCACCAGCATCCGAAGTTATCTCCCTATACAAAGAGAACAACATCGAAAGAATGCGAATCTATGACCCAAACCAGCGTACTCTTGATGCTCTAAGAGACTCCAACATTGAGCTCATGCTAGGTGTCCCAAACAGTGACCTTCAGAATCTTGCTTCTAATCAAGAAAATGCTAATTCTTGGATCAAAAACAATGTTATAAACTATCCTAATGTTAGGTTTAAGTACATTGCAGTTGGAAATGAAGTCAGTCCGTTGAAAAACACAGCACAGTTTGTACCATTTGTTCTTCCTGCCTTACAAAATGTACAAAATGCAATTTCTGCAGCTGGACTTGGGAACCAGATTAAGGTTTCCACTTCTATTGAAACAGGAGTACTGGGAAAGTCTTCTCCACCATCAGACGGTGAATTTAGGTCCGACGTTCGATCATTTCTTGATCCGATCATCGACTTCTTGACGAAAAATAGGGCACCTTTACTCGTAAACATATACCCATATTTTGCATACATTTATGATAAAAATATTAACCTCGATTTTGCTCTTTTTACGTCGTCTGGAGTTGTAATGCCTGATGGAACGCAGTATCAGAATCTTTTTTATGCCATTTTAGATGCAACGTATGCAGCACTTGAAAAGGCTGGTGGCCCATCTCTTGAAATCGTTGTATCAGAGAGTGGTTGGCCATCGGATGGAGGAGATGCAACGTCGATTGATAATGCAAGGACTTACAATACGAATTTGGTGAAGCGTGTAAAGGAAGGGAGCCCGAAAAGGCCTGGAAGGAATATAGAAACTTACATTTTTGCTATGTTTGATGAAGATCAGAAAAGCCCTGAATATGAGAAGTATTGGGGACTTTTTCTACCAATCAAACAAGCCAAGTACCAAATCAGCTTTAACTAGTTATAGATTTTAATGGCTCAAATATAAGGTGAATTATATAGTACTCGGCAGTTTACTTTCTAATCTTGTCGAGTACTGTGTATCAACATACTATGAGTGTATCAATTAAATAAAGGACTACTGCATAATTGTTATTTCTGAATGGCAATACAAACAGTAGACTATTCCATTTTCTGTAATTTTTCTTTTGCAAGCCATACACAAATATGGCCAATTGACATGACAAGACATTTACAGAAATGAGTTTTTCATTTTGATATGGATGATTTCATTCAAAGGGATGTTAGGACAAAAGATTGGATAAAACTCGACTGCATCAAACAAACAAATAAGTTCAAATATTATTTATTATATTTTTCAGTCTCATTCTTGTGTACCAAATATGCACTATAAATGAGAAAGAAGTATAAAAGTATTATAAAGAGAGAGAGAGAGAGATGAACCGGCATCAGTAAGAAGTAATGTTCTCAACCAAAATTGTAGATCTTATAAAATATGCATATAAAATTAATTTTTGACTATATGTTAAATTAAAATCAATATTTTAACTATGGAGGAATTAGAATGAAAAATATATTACTTCTTTTAATAATCTTTGAAAATAAATATATAAGCATTTTTAATAGTTGGATCTATTCACTCTAGTTGCTCAACCACCTATCGAGAGAGGAGAAAAGGCTCAACAAAATGAGTGTTGTCAATCTATTTTGCCCTACTCCTGCAAAGGACATACCAGAAGTTCTCCCTCAACTTAAGGAAGGGGCCGCGGGGAGGGTATGGGAGGGGGGCATAACACTTGCTTTTTGAGCCCATCCATACCTCCATTTGGTTGTACTATGTGCTAGGGATGGCAATGGGGCGGGGCAACCTCCCTCGCTCCCCACCCCACCAAGCAATTCCCCGCCATGTTACCTGTTTAAGGCGGGGCGATGTCCTTATCCCGTTTACTATCCCGTTTAATTATTATTATTATTTTTTTGAAATTTTTGATAATTAATTTTCATTACCTCATTCATTAAATCTAGACAAATAATTTTTGTTAACATTTTCTATTAAAACTAATAAGATTTTGTGAAAATTTTCATTTAAAGTATTTAATTCTAAAAAAAAATTAAACGGGATGAGTCGCCAATTACCAGTTCCCGCTCCGGGGAAAAATTTTCGACCCCGAATACACGATTAAGCGGGTTATCCCTACCCCGATCGGGCCGGGGTCCCGCGTGTATCGGATTTATCGAATTTTTTTGTCATCCTTACCAAAATAATGATTAGCAACTATTCGACCCAAATAGAAAGAGTGCTAGGGTTCAACGTAAAAGAGGTAGTTCTTACTCGACTACATATTTCGTGAGCTTGAAATCTTTAAACAAACTAATGAGGCCTAGTGCCAAACTCATTACTAATTATTGAAACTATAGATTTGGTTATTAATATTCATGGCCATGATGATCAGAACTAATATTCTTCATCTGTTGAAAAATACGAGTTTTTTAAGTTGACAACCCAGTAATGTGACTAATCTAACCCTTGTTTGGTACCAATTAAAATTAAAATTTTAATCTATGTCAAAGTCTACAATCAATTTCAATCATATATTTTAAGCGTCCTATAACTTTTTAACCACGTATTTCATCAATTTTTATCAAAATCTACTAAAATTTTGATTTTAATTCCTACCAAAGAAGGGCCTAAATTCAAACTAGCTTCCCTACACTACTCATTACGTTTGACATGTTGGACAAGTCATTAGATTTAAGCATAGAGAGGATGAAAAGGTTAAACCGAGAAGAAAAAAAAAACATAAGTTGGATTACTAATTCAAATAAATTAAAGTTTAGCAACTTATATAAAACAAACCTATAAATTCAGTGACCACCGTTTAAATATTTCGGAAAATTTGTGATAAAATTGTAACGGGATATTGGGGGCAAGCCAAACAGGACAGGGTTTTAGCAGAAGAAAAAGGCGGAGGGGAAATGGCGGTTTTGCTGTCAACAGCCTCTCTATCATCAACGACTGTTGAACTGAAAATCAATTTTTCTTTGAACAGAAATATTGAAGCAAACTGTTTATCAAGATTTCAGCTTGGTACTGGTAAATCTTCTCTCTCTCTCTCTCTCTCTCTCTCTCTCTCTCTCTCATTTCTATCATTTTCTTGCACTTTGTGAGAAACCCACTTGCCAAATCAATCATTGCAGGGCTGAATGTAGGAACGAAGAAGGACGGGTATAACAAGAAAGGTTTGTGCATTGCTTTAAGTGTAAAAGGTAGTGAAGCAACTGTTCAGAAAGCTGAGAAAAAGAATGGAAACGTTTCAAGAAAAAGTGTTAAAAGTTTGATTTTGAGTGAAGGAAGAGATGAGGATGAGAATTATGGGCCTATATGCCCTGGTTGTGGAGTGTTCATGCAAGATAAAGACCCGAATCTCCCTGGGTATTACAAGAAGAAGAAAATAGAAGTAACAAATTTGGGGGATGATGGAGAGTATGCGGATGACTTTTTGAATGAGGAATTTAATGAGTTTGAAGAAGAAGATGATGACTTTGAGGATGACATTGAGGGAAAATTGGAAGAAAATGACAAGGATGGGATTAATTGGGATTCGGAAGAATGGGAATCTGAGTTGGAAGATGAAGATGATGATTTGTTGAAGGAGTTGGATGGTTTTGCTCCAGCTGGAGTTGGGTTTGGTAACATCACAGAGGAGACGCTTGAGAAGGCGAAAAAGAAGAGGGTGTCTAAGGCGGAGAGAAAAAGAATGGCTAGGGAGGCTCGAAGAGAGAACGAAGAGGTGACAGTTTGTGCACGGTGTCATTCTCTGAGAAATTATGGCCAGGTGAAAAACCAGGCTGCTGAAAATTTGATACCGGATTTTGATTTTGATCGTTTGATTAGCACGAGGTTGATGAAGCCCACAGGGACTGCAGATGCTACAGTAGTGGTTATGGTGGTTGATTGTGTTGATTTTGACGGTTCATTTCCAAAACGTGCAGCCAAGTCCTTGTTCAAAGTGTTGGAAGGAAGGAAGGATGGCTTAAAGCTTAGTAAAAAGTTGCCAAGGCTTGTGTTGGTGGCTACAAAGGTTGATCTTCTTCCTTCTCAAATTTCGCCCACAAGGTTAGATAGATGGGTTAGGCACCGTGCCAAGGCAAATGGAGCACCTAAGCTAAGTGGGGTTTATATGGTTAGTGCTCGTAAGGATTTGGGTGTAAAGAACTTGTTTGCATTCATCAAGGATATGGCTGGGCCTAGAGGAAATGTTTGGGTTATCGGGGCTCAAAATGCAGGAAAGTCGACACTAATCAATGCATTCGCCAAGAAAGAAGGAGTAAAGGTCACAAAACTCACAGAAGCCGCCATTCCTGGAACAACACTCGGTATCTTGAGAATTGGAGGAATATTGTCTGCTAAGGCAAAAATGTATGACACTCCAGGCCTCCTACATCCATATTTAATGTCCATGAGATTGAACAGGGAGGAGCAGAAAATGGTTGAGATACGAAAAGAGCTACAACCTCGATCTTTTAGGATAAAGGTAAGTTATTATTTACTTGTGCTTTAAGACTAATGACATCCTACAGATTATGGCAATTAAAATTCTGATAGAGAACAATCTGCCTAAATATTCAAATTATTGATTCGTATGAACTGTTATTTTTCCTTTTAAGATGACTTGCTAATGAGTAATAGCTGGTTATGGCAAAGGATAAATCATAAATGAACAAATAGCCAGAGTCAGAGATAAGCTGGTTTAAACGATGTCAAGATTATGTATTTTTGCGATTCTAAGCATACTTCCTTTTTAATCAGGATTGCTATATGAATCAATTCATTGTTAAGACAGCTATTTACAAAAAAAAAATTATGTAGTCGATATGTCGCCTGTGCATAAATGCTATATCTATTGTCATTATAAGATGACTTTTTTCTCTTTTTTCCTCTCATTTTCTAGCACCTCAGTTTTTAAGTAAACACCATCCATGTATTGTCAAACTTGCTTGGATAAAGCCTGCTGATCATATTTGGTAAGCTTAAAAATGCGTAAAAACTGCTTTTGAGTAACTTTTTCCCCAAACATGTTTGAGCTGTTTTAGAAGTTAACTTAAAAAAAAAAAAAAAGGAGATTGGGTGGGGGTGGGGGTTTGTTAGTTCAAAAACTTCATTTTTAAAAGGTCTTTGCTTGCTTTCCTACTATTTTTCTTAAGCTTAGCAAACATGCTCCTAATACAGAATTCTAATCTTCTGCAGGTAGGTCAAGCTGTACATGTTGGTGCCTTAGCCAGACTGGATCTTAGTGAGGCTTCTGTGGAAACAATATATGTCACTGTTTGGACGTCACCGAACGTCTCGCTTCATCTAGGAAAGATTGAAAATGCTGATGAGATCAAGAGCAAGCATGCTGGCATTAGGTTGCAGGTAATGCTTCTGACCACAAACGAAAACCTCTTAGCAACATTGAGTGTATGCAATTTAACTCTTTAAAAATAAAAAAAGTTTTAACGTGTTTTCAGCTGGTAACTGAACAGCATACAGTTTAGCTTTTCTTTTTTTTTTCTTACATTTTTCTGCATTGATTTATATTTGATGTGTAAGGTTCATCTGGATGAATTATTCCATGATTTTATTTGTTTATTTATTATTATTATTATTATTTTTTTTTTTTGCAATTGATGCAGTGACCCATTATCTTAAATGGAATAATATTCATCCTCCTCTTGGAATATAACATATTTAACAGTATTTATGATGTATAAAGTTCACGTGTACGAGTTTGACCGTGATTTTTTTTTATAATTTCACAACTGATGCTGTTGACCCTTAATCTTAAATGAGATAGTGTCCATCATTCAATTGGAATATCACATATTTAATTATATGTATTTTATATGTTTTAGTATAGCTATGTTTGCTCCCAATATGTTGTATCGGGTGGTATCTCCATTCGCAGAATCCTTTTGCGGATGCTATTTTCTTTTTTTCCAGACCATCACTTGTGACTGAAGTGGAAGAAACAATAAAGACAGGATTAAATTAGATTTTAAAAGTAGATATGTAAATTGCAAAATTCACTCAATTAAGAGCACATCTTCGTTAAAAGAAAAGTGTCCTTGTTGATTAATGGAGAAAGTTAGACGTTTTAGGATTGTATGTTGTTCATAAATTTGTCTTGTCTTCTTTGAACAATTGAGGCTGTTTTGACCTACTCAGTAGTTAAACTTCGGTAATATTCATTGTTGATGAGCCACATCTTAGTTCAAATTGTGCTTTTATCTTTTCCAAGAGTGTCAGTCCAGATTGCTAGTAAAATATTTAAGTTTTAAAATTTCTTATTTGGAGTCCCGTGCTCTGTGAAGTAGAACTTGTCTTTTGGTCTTTTAACACACGTAATAAGATGATATATGCAATTCAAGGAATTTTGGAGATTTTGGTCTTTCAATTTTCTACATAAATGACTTTTCATGCCTAAGAAATTCATGACAAAAATTCCAAATTCCAGAATATAACTTTTTTTTTTTTTTTTGTGCTAATTATTCTTTCAGCCTCCTGTTAGTGTAAACCGAGTCTCTGAATTGGGTATGTGGGGAAAGAGAGTAGTCAAAGCATCTGGAACAAGCTGGGATGTGAACAGTGTTGACGTTGCAGTGGCTGGCTTAGGTTGGTTCTCTTTGGGTTTAAAAGGTGAAGCAAACTTGACTCTTTGGACATATGATGGTATCCAGATCACTTTGCGGGAGCCTTTGGTAATTGATCGGGCACGAATTCTTGAGCGACCTGGATTTTTGCTGCCAAAGGCTATATCTGATGCAATTGGGAACCAGACTAAACTCGAAGCGCAATCCAAGAAAATGTCTCAAGAAGAAAGTGATGCTCTACTTTCAGAAGTACCTAGTTGAGCAGAAGCTGATGTACTAACCACAATCCAACTTTGAGCAATTGCAACTTATCCAGGTTTGCCTTGCTTCTGAAGCTTCAGATTCTTCAAGCTCAAGCATCTGCAAGCACACCGTTACCTGTTTTGTCCCCTAGAAGATGAAACATGTCGACTCCGCACTATGGTTGGATGTCAAATTAAATTCTGCCTGTTTTGTTACTCCTCCATCATGCACGTACGGTTAGCAACTCATAATGACTCTTTAATCCAATGTATCAAAGTGAATCACCTGAAATTACTCCAATGTACAAAGATATATGATTACCTGTGCGAGAAAATAAAACCAAATCTCTCTCTCTCTCTCTATACTGCTCGTCTTGAATTTAGCTCGTTACATGGATTAAAATCATGTTCCTGAATTGTGTTCCCGTAAGTTCAACTGTTCAACAAAGGCAATAGCAGCTATGGTAGTTAATAATGGTTTGCAATGGATCAGGGAGTAGACTCACTCACTTTGTAGAAGTTGAGTAGTTAATTGACTAGTACCACTTGTCACCTCCTTCCCTCGATCGGGAGTTAGCTTTGGAGAGATCACCCTTTTACGAATGAAAATTTATGTGGTTTGTTAGTTTTTGTCAAATTTCTCTATCTTGTAGATTTTAGTTTGTTCAAAGCAACCCATGTAAGTTGCATTGCTATAGATCATGTTATGAGAACGACTCACAATGAACCGAACACAATGACTGAAAACAATTAGCCCTTGTTCGGGCTCCATTTTTTCAAGAAAATGCATTTTGAAATAGTAAAAAGTTGGAGAATGTGTAGTTAAAAAATAAGAAATTTTTTTTGATTTACGTGTAAAATTATTTTATAGGAGTGTATGGTTGAAAAAATGAATTTTTATGAAAATAGAGCCCAAACATGGGCTTAATGTCTCAAAATTCATGGAGAACAAGTTTAGTTCGTTGTTGCTGCTATTGGTCACGATAAGAGATACTTCAAAGATGGGAGAAATTTATTTGACTAATACTCTTATTTTTTGTCATTTTTCTCCATTTGTGCTACAACTTGACTATTTTACATTATCTCATTGCTAAACTAAACTAGTGTCTTCAGAATATAACTAAGAACAACGTTGCTCTATACATAAAGCTACGAGAAAACAAGACTGCCATTTCTTGGCCGAACTGCAAACCAGACCCAAACAAACTACACTTCAGCGCAGCTGCTGGATGAAGCCAGAAACAGATTTTGGGCTAACATGCTTGGCCGTCACCCCCAAGAACTCGGAACTTCTCCATTTTGACACACCCAGATTCTTGATCAGCGCCTCAGTATTGCTGTTCAACCCTGATGACCAATACAAATTTAACAAGCATCGAGTATGGTAGAACATCAGTTGCATGTCAAAGGATTCTTAAGCAAAGAAGACGAGCATGCATCGTAATTTAGATTGCTACAATTTAAGATGTCAATTATGTTCCCTGGTTTGTGATGACACTTCTATTTGATCTTCGGATATAGATTGGCTTACTCCGATAGAGATAGCTATAGGCAATTCTGAAGATCCAACAAACTTGATTGGTTAAGCTTTATGCATTTCCCTTCATTGGCTGGAAGTGTTCTATGCCCCCTAGGTTTGTGTTTTATTTTTAATTTTTCAATATTAGTAAATTCTCCACCTTCATCGTCATCTATAAAACTGAACAATGCTCATGGTCATAATCAATAAGTAGTGCTATTTATAGTCAGTAACTACAGTAATCATCATAAGTTGGCATCTTATGTTACATATCATTTAAAAAAGTCAAATCATTTTTTAAATTATTAAAATTATGTCACATAGGTTCACTACAGTAGATAAAATAGCATTATTGAATCCATTATCAATCAAAATCAGAGAAAAAGGAGCATACCATTCTCAGATATTCCCTTGATAGCCTTGCTTCCATATTCGGGCTCAGATGATTGAAGAAATTCCTCGAATTGGGCTTCCATATTCAAGGTATCATCATCCACCACGAGGTCAATGTTATCAGGCAGCAATTTAGCTACATCATTGTTATCAAAACCATCATCCTTCACGCCAAATATATCCTCTTCCCCGTGCTCGCTGAGCCAATAATCACGAAACCAAGTCGAGGTCGTCACTAAATTCCACCATTCAGGCGAGAAGTCCTCTACTTGGCGTACTGATGCCGGAATGAAAAGAGGCGCGTTGGGATTAAGTGTTGATCTTCCTCCAGATACTAAAGCCATATTGTCTGTTCTTCAGATCAAAATAACATAGGAAAATTAATCCTCCCTTCTTGTTCTGTTACCCAAAGTTAAAATTAAATTCAAAACAAAAAATCAATTTTCCCTTACTTTTCTCATCCTGTAATCCTACATAAAATTCAAAATTAGAAAGATAAAAAATCAAATATTAATAAATTTTTAAAATCAACTCCTAAGAACAATTTACTGAAGACCGGCAAAATTTAGCTATCTGAACTCAATCGCAACAAATATTCTCTTAATCTATTCAACTAAAACGAAAGTCCTCAAATGATCAATCCGTTAAGGTAAATTAAAGTAAAACTGCTCGTAGTGCTTTTGTTAACAAGTTCATGGTTTAAGACGAAGCCTCAAAACTGGATTTGAATCAAAGAAAACTAAGCAACCAATTCAATTCATTCAAAGCTCAAATCAAAATTCTAATTTCTCACTTAAATTAAAATTTCAGCGTCAACAAAATTTTCACAATCCACAAAATCAATAAATGAAATTAACAATCAAGAAAAAGAAAATAGAAAACACAAATTCATCAAAGTGCTGAGTCCACGAAATAAAACCTTATTCGAAAATATTTTGATTTTCTCCGCAGTCGAACCCCGAGCGTACACGTAAAGAGCAATGACGCGGTTAGGAACACGCAAAAGCTATTTATAGGCAGGAAGATCCGAGCCTAGGAAGGTGCGGTCATGGAATTTGAGGCTTGGGAATTGACCGAACCTGCGCCCTGATTGACTTCTCTAGAAGACTCACTATCAATATTAAAGGCTTGTTTGGAGAGGTTTAGATCACTAACATGACCGTAAAATAGGCGTTGTTTACCAATTTATTCAGTGTTGAAATTAGTAAAACGTGAATTATTAGTATTTGAGAATATATATGTAATACTAAAGTAAGTTTGACCGACTCTACGTTTGTCGAATTTGCTTACATCTCTTTATGAAATATTCGTATTAGATGAAAAAGATTGGACAATACTTGATATTATCGAGAAAGAGAAAATGTTCAAATATTGTCTATTATACAATTGTCTGATACTACGTACTAAGCCATTGTTTGATTTGCATAGAATTCAAATTTTTAGTAATTTTAATAAATATTAATGAAATATGTGGTTAAAAACGGTGGATCACATGAAATGTGTAGTAATCTAACATTTGGTTGAATCGAAACAGGGCATAAAATATGTGCATTGCATATTTTGACAACTTTTGTCTAGCATTTTAATAAATATAGGTTTGAATTTGCTGATATCAAAATTCGGTCAAAACATTTTATAGTGATGATATATATACTACATAATTATCTACAAAACGAAACTTGATTAATGAGTTCAGCAATACCCATGAAGAGGTGATCGACAACTCATCCCGTCGCTGGCTCATTTAATCGAAGTTGATGTCTACAAGATATCGTGGAGTCATCGGTAAGATCTTATATACAAACTCACCTATTTTTCCCCAAGTTATTCGAGGGCAAACAACAATTTCCCTTTATCATGCCCAATTAACATTTCCCAAACAAGCCCTACATGTCAACCATGAGGCTATTGTACATTGTGCATCGCATGCTGTACTCCAACTTTAAATTCCATGAGACTACGAGGCAGCCAGCTAAAAGGGTAACCATGAACAGGTGTAAGAATTGTAATCAACTGGTCAGATATGGGTCCCACCGCGCATGTCGTTGATGACGGTGAAATGGACGGTGATAAGATGGGTTTCCAGTAATCATACGTCTGGAAACGGGGAAACTGATTGATGATACGTGTTTTGTGGGCCCGTTACATGAGCTGAAATTCATGTCGTTCACATGGGTAGTTGGTTGGTAGATTACCTAAAAAACCATTAATATGCATTATAAGTAGATAATTAATTATAAGTAGATTCTTTATATCATAATTCATATTTAACTTCATCTTTGTCTACCCTTCTTCAAAACTTTTTTTTTTTAATTCATTTCAATCGCACATTCTTATAATAAAATATTTTACGTATAAATCTAAAAATTTTCCTACTTTTTAACAACATATTCTCCAAAAAAATCACTATTTCAAAACTCATTTTCTCTAAGAAAAAAAAACTATTTTTAATGAACATCAAACACGGACTAAATTTCACTTAGGGTACTAACTTGAGTTTTTCCTTTCAATTCTAACTACAAACAAGTTTTTTTATCCTAAAAGTAAATTCAAGTTGACTCTAATTAAATAGGTCGTGTTGAGATTCGTGTATTGCATTTACATTGATATATCTTCGGTTAAAACCCGCAAATGTGCGGAACCGTTGACAAGTAATAATAAAGTAAGTTGTGAGTTATTATCCTACGAGAAATAATAGTTAACTTTAGTGTACTAGTTATTACTAAATTCGATTAATAATAACAAAAATGAGTTTGATTAATTTTTCTATTACTTTTAACTACGAAAGCAATAAAAATATATTTTTATCAAATATGTGATTAATGTATTGGAATTCTGAATTCTCCTATTAATTTTATTTCCATTTCTCGACCCATATAAAGTAGTGTTTTCTAATGTTAATGACAATTAATAATCAAATTTTATTTAATATTCTCTTCCAGAAAATATCAAACATGTGTTTAACACGATTCGATCATATTCCTAATCCGAGTTCTTAGGAAAAACATGCATTTAATAACAGAATTATTTCACGCGATTGCACATGCCATAAATATTATTCATAATATCTATAGTACGTATGTTAAATATACAGTGTTCTACCTATTGTGAGTCACTCAACACTACGAATAGACAACAAATTATCTAATTGATGGCTAATCATTCAAATAACACAATTTAAATGCATAAGTAATCAATAACACAAGAAATAATTAAATTAACGAGTCTTGAATTGAAATTAACACTTAATAAGGTTCATCATCCATCCAATACATAAAAAACTTTAGCCTAACATTACCATATGAAAATTACACAAAAGAATAAGAAAAGACATCACCCGAGACAAGGAATACGATGAAAAACTTGAAAATTCCATTATTTGCTTTAATCTTCGACCTAAACAATGAATTCTTGCTTCTTGAATGTAATAATGCTTCTTGTGCTCTCAAATAATGATAAAAAGACCCCATGTTTTTGACAGCTTATGGTATATATAGAGAGTCAAAAGATCGCATACCAAAAGTTTTCGAAACAAAATAAGGAAATGAATTTTTTTCCAGAATTGAACCGTGCATGGCATTTTGTGACCTTGTGTAAGCAAGGCTTCCAGTCCCATGCATACGCATGGTACAAATGTTTAATTTTGCAAATTTGTCCATGAACTTTCTTACGTGTATATTTTGATAATTTTCGACAATTTCTCATCTCGTTGACTTCTCTTCAACTTCAATTGACTCTTGGCATTCTTAAATCATCGTTTTGCATTTCGACCCATGTTTTGAATTATTGTGTTTTAGTCCCCCGAACTTTGTATTTGCTTCATTTTAGCCCTTTTCCGTTCTTTCTTCCAATTCTTCGTCCAAACATGAGTTTTTCCTAACAAAAGCAATAAATAACAAATTAGGCACTAATCCGTCGAAAGAATAACAAAATATCATCATTTAGTATCCCGAATAAGCTTAGAAACTACACTTATCGATATGTCTATGAGAACTTGTCTAACATTGACTACCATCTATATAGTACTAAACATATTAATTCAATTTCACATTGAGATCCCTTTCCTAATGACTATTCGATCCATATTTGATTTAGTTAAAAACCAAAATTTTAATAAATTTTGATAAAAGTTAATAAAATGTGTGGTTGATTAAAACATTTCATCTGTGTTAGTTCCAGTGTTCTAAAAGTTCGTTTAAGCATCGTACAAGTTTTTTTCAAAATAAAAGGTTAATTATGTCTTTACATTTTTTACGATTAGATTCGTTTAAACTATTAAAAGTTTAAAATTTGATCTCCCATATATCTACGCTTTACATTTTTTAAAATACTGATTATTTCTACTAATAATAATTATCCCCTTTTCATCTACTTTGGTTGGTTATCTGTCTAATGCAATATCTAGTAAGTCAAAATTATCCTAGTGGCTAATAGTCCCATACATTGCTATATAACCCATGTTTGATACCTATTTTTGGGAAAAATTAATTTTTGGACGTAATGATTTTTTAAAGAATGTGTGATTGAAAAATAGAAAAAAAATTTGATTTATGTGTAAAATTATTTTATGAGAGAATATGAAATTAAAAATGAATTTTGAAAAAATGAGTTTAAAAAAAAATTAGAACTCAAAGAGTGGCGATATGTTGTGAACAAGCACGATCCAATTATACATACACATATATAAACACAGAAATGTATGCATGCATTGTCGGAATAAGTTTCGAAAAGTATTAAGATATTATTGTAATAAAATAAACATTTTGAATGTTATTGAATAAATAATAGGGTTTTTTATTTCTACAAAAAGGAATTATATTATATTTTGGAAACATATATAAAGTGTTTTCATTGAAGAAAGAAATACAAAATATGGTGGTTAGTACATAAGACACTATTTTGTATGTCGGTTGAAAACTAATTGTTCTCATCTGTAAATTACGAGGTCGACATCTATTCTGTTAAGGCTGTAATAGTTGCTAAGCTACCAATTGGGATGCGAGTTGTCTTCACCTGGCGAGTGANATAGTTGCTAAGCTACCAATTGGGATGCGAGTTGTCTTCACCTGGCGAGTGAACATCGTAAATAGCGAAACTAATATGCTTGGTATACCTAGAAATGTATTAGACAAGACCATTTTGTATAAGAGTTTGTTTCTAATGCATGACCGTGCTAGAGCGAATTAAACTCCACTTTCACTACCTTGTGATTTGACTTAATCTGCTATGGATTAACAGTTGATATTCGTGAACTTTATGATCTTTGACGTGCCAAATAATTCAAAGCATTAAATTCGTGAATAAAATCAACACATGTGCATTTAAAAAACTAAAATATTGAATAAAAGGGTCACGCATTTATTACATTGTTCGTCCTAACTATGACTTTAGCTACTCGTAGTAATGAAAGAAAATAAAAAGTATAGAATTCATAATCAGGTTTTGAAATCTTGATCATGGAAAGAATTGAATTTTGCACCAAAAATATTCTTCAAACTCAAAAGTTTTCAAACTCTAGCTTTTGTTTATTGTTCTTGATGATTATGTGTTTTCCTACCCCAAATTGTGTGGAACCCTATCAAAAGTGTCAAAAACTTGTATTTATACTTCTCCCCACGTTTGTGTAGAATGCAGGGTCTTTATAGATTAATCGTATCCCCACTATTTAAGCTTATCTAAAGAGAAATTCTCCAAAGTACATGTCACTTTTATTTAGGTCGGGATCAATCATTGTGAATTTTCTTATCTCTTGCTTCTTTTCATTCTCCATTAATGGAGCAAAGAAAAACAAGGAGATCAATTAGAAAAAACGAAAAGAAGAAAAATTAGATAAAATCAAGAAATAACTAAAGCCAATATTAAATAAAAATAGTTTATGATAACGGCGCCAAAAATTTGTTGTCGATTTTTATATCTCGCAAGTATACTAATTATAACAAGTAATATAGTGGACCAATGAATCCGAATATAATTCACACGAGGACTACTATCTAACAATTG
>CAIGRN010155628.1:0-24049 GCA_903798345.1 Fraxinus anomala
TTATTTTATAAATATCTAACATAAAACACTATTTATTGAGGTAAAAAAATAGTTCTTGCAAGTTTTTTGAATTATTTTCCACCAATATCTTCATTGATCTAAAAGACTTAATGTCTGATGAACAGTAGCAATGTAAGCATTTATTAATGAAATTTGTTTTTAGCTATGTGCTGATTTGTGCAAAATCTGAAGATTATTACAATTAATATCTAAACTATCATTTCCTAAGGATTTATTTTGCGACCTGTTCTTCCACAGTTGAATCATTTTAAGATTGTATGTGATATTTTGGCTGATTAATGAAAAATAAAAACTTTTTAAGGGAATATGAGCAAAAAATATTTCCAATAGAAAATCTTTTGAAATTACTGATCTTCTTTAGTCAATGCTTGCTACTACTGCAACCAAGGTTTGTCTTCTCAATATTTCGTCTTACTGGTGCTGAGCATGGCCTCTTAACACAGCTTCTTATTTGCCACTGGTTTGCCATGCAATTTTAATAAAGAAAAAATGATGACAAAGAAAACAGAAAGGGGAAGAAGAAATTTTATTCGAGGAAATCATGTGCAATTTAGAAAATTTTAAAATAGAAAAATTAGGATAGAGGAAATTGTAGAACTTAATGTATGATGTGCTACTAGCAATGTCATTAATTGTGTGTGTGTGTGTGTACATAAATGATCTAATGAGCCTCATCTTATGTTAAGCACCGATGATGTGTCATGTTAATTGTAAAGTATTGAAATCTGGTTTTTACCTGATAACTTAAGGTGGATATTTGTCTTGGTAAAATAACTAAGAGGTTGTTGTTAATTTATTTCTACAGATTTCAGGTACTGCAATGGTTCTGGATGAGATAATAAATCATGTACAAACCCTTCAATCTCAAGTGGAGGTTAGATTTAGCGTCCTTGCCACTTATGTATGAATGCTAAACTCAATGTGTTGGTTTATCCCTGTTCTGAATTTCAATTCAAAGGGATATTAAGAAATAAATGACGATATGATTTAACATTGTCACTAAATCTAGATACATTGCTTGGTAATGAAAGTTGATTTTATCCTTCCAGATCACTGATTTTGATCAAGGAACAATATTAATAATAGAATCAACTTATTCATAATTATAAAAGCTGGGCCATTCTTGTACTCCGATATGTTTTATTGCCTTTGACCGTCTGCTGATTGGTAATGTTTCTTTCACTTCAGTTCTTATCTATGAGACTTGCCACTGTTACCCCAAGTTTTGATTTCAACCACGACACTCTCTTGGCTGCAGAAGTAAGTTTTTTTTTTTTTTCACTTTTCAAGTCTGTAATCAATGTTTGCCAGAAGAAATGCTAAGAAAGAAATTGCTTTCTAGTATTTGGGCATTTGGATTCTCCTATCCTTTTAGAATAATGTTATCTAGTACTAGTTTGCTATATCTCCAATCTAGGAGGCCACACTTGATAGATCGAATTAAATGAATAATTTGACTTTGCATTTAAATGCATTTATCATTTAATGACATCTAGTTGCTACTTAGACTGGTGCTAAGCACCAATGGAGCTGAATAGTATTACTCTCCTTTTATTGATGTAAAAGAGGTGGAGACCTAAACTATACTTCCAGAGTAATAAATTTAGGAGTACTACTCCCATTACAGACATTATTAACTAGAACAGCAATAATAAAATTTAGGCAAAGCATAAAGTGGAACAGCAACCTAAGTCTATTTGTGCCATCTTAACCTAAGGACTTCTTGCCCTGCCCATCCTGCAAATGCCTACTCTATTATTAGTCTTTTATGCAATGGTAGCATATCGAAAACAGTGTCGTAAATTTATTTGTAGTTGTTGCCCGATCTCAGTTGGAACTACGAATTTATTTAATAATTTCATGTATCTTTGTTGTTATCTTCTAAAAATGGCATAATTTTCCTGTTTGTTTTATTTTACGGTGGGATGGGGATTCGAAAGAGGGCTTTTAAATTGCTTGACAATCAGCTAATTTGAGTTAAAACCATGTTATGCCAACACTTCAGATGCATGTCTAACATGACTTGAAATTAGACAACTTGCGTGTCTGGACCTTCCAAGATGGACATGAATCCTTGGAATGGGTACCGGAACACGGTTTCAAAATTACAATAGCCCTCTTCTCGTTTATTTTTTATTTTTTCCATTTTAACTTATATTTTCAAATGCTACCGAACCTGTAATTCTTTTGGTCCAATGATGAGGAAGTCTAGATAGCCTCAAGTTAATTGGCAGAATTGCCATTGAAAATATGTGCAAGGCATTTGATTTGTCTTCCTTCTCGCATTGTAATGTTCTTGTATAAATATTTCGAGCCTTCTAGAGTGGATCCCCAATGGATATTGGCATGTTTACTCCGTCAATCTGGCCTGTGGGGCAAATCAATGGGAACAGACAACAAAATCAACAGCTGCGGCATTTTGATGGACTTCATCAATCTGTCTGGGTTGGAGAAGATAACAAATATAACTTCATTACTCCGGAGAACTCCCTTTTAAGATACGACACTTCAAGAAATACAGGTAAGCCACAATCTGAATCTCTGATGATATTTTAGTTTCTTCCCCACCCCCAACCTTCCCAACCAGTTTTTTTTTTTTTTTTTTGCTTTTTCTCTGTTAGTGAGCTGTTGTTTTGTTTAATCAATTCGAGGCAGTCTTTCTGATGTTCTGCATCGTGTTACCTTCATCTGTGGAATGTACAAGCTTGTTTGGTTAAGCTTAAAAGTTACTTTTCTGGAAAAAAAGTTTTGCTAGTAAATGAAATTTCTTTTAAAAATTATGTTTGGCAAAATAGAAGCTTAAAATTAACTTTTACTCTTTTTAAGCTTAGTCAAACATGCTATTGAAAAATAATTTAGACTGCGTCATATTATTTTACGTTGCAGGCGCAGCTTCTCTGCACTCAAGTCGGTGAAGATGGAGTCGTGAAGGGTGTGCAAAATTGCTGGTAGCTAGCCTTGTATAGATCGGATATGTATATAGAAATTATAGGTAGTTGGGGAAATGGAGTGGTGACGTAGACATTTTATATCTGCATCTGCTAGAGGAGGGTTAGTTCGTTATCTATATACGATATGTCAAAACTAGCTTAGATAGTCATTCAATCTTGATGTGTAATGTATGAGATGAATGCTATAAAAACTGTTTTCCATCAGTATCCAGTATATCGCTACACCTTGAAAAGATTCAATATAGTTAGATCTTTGTAATGACAATATATGTAAATTTTCGTTTTCTCTCTCTTTCTTCTAACTTGGTTATTGGGACTACGTCATTTGTATAAACGAGACTCTTTCCACAAGTGTTTCAATTGTCTAAATTATCATTATTTCTTTCGAATTGATTTGATCTTAGCTTTTATTTATTTTTTTGTTACATGACTGTGCGAATATTTAATCATTTGACAACTCAACATCCAATTGTTGTGAAGTGTGAAATATCTAATAATTATTCTATATTACTTGTCTATTACTCTTTTAAGTTCCACTTGTCAAAGTTCAACTTTTAAATTATTCAACAAAAGCTGATGGATAAGATTAGGTGAATTTTGATTCCCTTTTGTGTCTCTATCCTCGACTTTAATAAAATTTCAAGTCTCTTTGCTCTGTTTTACAATGATTTATCCATAACCAACCATCAACAGCAAATGTTACATATCGGAAATTGAGACTACCCAAAATAGGAAGGAACCGTGAGAATGTCGTAATTTATAATATTCAATCTTAAAAAGTTATATACAAAAAGAGTTCCATTTTCAAAAAATTTAAGTCCCAGAATTAAAATTGTAAAATTACAGCATAATATGATTGTCTTAAGAATTTATTAGTATTTGGATCAGTCAAAGAAAGGGTTGATTTCACAAACGGTCATCGAAGTTACGTGAAAATTACAAAAAGGTCACTAAAATTCAAAATTTACAGAAATGGTCATTGAAATTTCACGCGGTTTCAAAAAGGTCACTGAACTTAGTTTTAGGACTATTATGTTTTAATTCAAACCTAAAGCACCGAAACACGTGGACATAGAAGTTGGAGGACTTCAGTGCAAAATTAAACTTAAAATCCCCCAAACCACCACTTTTCATTCCCCATTCCACCACTTTTCGGCCACCAAAATCACCGAAGCAACATACCACCTTGAAGCCCTCTATGCAACCCACTCAAGAACCGCCCCTAAATCAGACGGTGGTAGCCGAAATTTCGTCCCAAATTGGCCCTCTCGCACAGTCGACAGTTTTGTGATGTGCGAGAGGCCCACTTTGGGACGAAATTCCATCACTTTCCGGCCATAAAAATCATCGGACTAACACACCAACTTGAAGCCCTCACTTCCCTCTACGCAACCCACTCAAGAACCGCCCCTAAATCTAACGATGGTGGCCAGAATTTTGTCCCAAAGTTGGCCTCTCGCGTAGTTACGAGAGACCCAATTTGGGACAAAATTTCGGCTACCAAGTGGTTCTTAGGTGTGTTATGTTGAGAGCAGCGAGAGATTCAAGTTGGTATGTTGCTCCGGTGGTTTTGGTTGTTGGAAAGTGGTGAAATTTCGTCCCAAAGTGGGTCTCTCACACAACAAAAAAGTGTCGGCTATGTGAAAGGGCCAATTTGGAACGAAATTCCGGCCACCACCGTCTGATTTAGGTGCGGTTCTTTGGTGGGTTGCGTAGAGGGAAGTGAGGGCTTCAAGGTGATATATTGATTCGGTGGTTTTGGTGGCCCAAAGTGGTGGAATGGGGTGCGAAAAGTGGTGGTATGGATTTGAGGGATTTTAAGTTGAATTTTATACTTGAAGTCCTCTAATTTCTATGTCCACGTGTTTTGACGTTTTAAGTTTGAATTAAAACATAATAGTCCTAAAACTAAGTTCAGTGACCATTTTTGAATCCACGTGAAATACCATTTCTGCACGTTTTGAACTTAAATAACTGTTTTGTAATTTTCACGTAATTTCAGTGATCTTGTGTGAAATTAACCCGTCAAAGAAATGATTTCTTACCTCAAATTGATTTTGTAAGCACTACTTTCTGCAGATTGTAATCTGATCCAATTTCAAATATATTAAAGTTGTTTTACCATAACAAAATTTACATCCAATTACTTCTCCAATTAGTTCTCACCACCCTCCAATCCCACTCCGCCACTTCACGCATCTCCATCCTCCAATCCAACCACCACAACCTCCGTCTCTCCTTCTCCGTCGTTGATTTCGGCGCCACCGGAAGTGGCAATCACTATGACACCATCCCTATCCAATCCGCCATCGATGCCTGCGCCTCCTCCTCCGCCCTCCATGGCTCCCACTGCCTTGTCACCTTCCCACCTGGCAAGTACTTAACTGCAACACTGTACTTGAAATCCAGGGTCTTTTTGAATATCCAAAAAAACGCCACCATATTGGGCGGCAGTAGATTGGAAGACTACCCTAAAAAACAAGAAAAGTGGTACGTGGTGGTGGCGGAGAATGAGGTGGACGTCGGGATAACTGGCGGCGGGGAGATTAATGGGCAGGGGTGGAAATTTGTGGAGAGATTTGATGAGAGGAAGAATGTGATGGTGAGTTGGAATAAGACTGGTGCGTGTTTGGGTGATGAGTGTAGACCCCGGCTGGTCGGATTCATTGGTTGTCGGAATGTCGAAATCTGGGACGTCAAACTCCACGAACCAGCTTATTGGTGGTATGTCTAATTTTTCACTTTTCTCAGTCTTTGATTGTTCGTGGGTTTGTTTCTAGTACTTCGGACCGGATAAGGTTTTCAAGTGGTCGCTTTGCCCGAGATGGTGTCGCTCTTATGAACATAGCAAAACGTGCTATAACTACTAAGTCATCACTTCTTGAATTTATTACTTGAGTAGCTGTATTAGGCCTGTTTGGTACAGATTTTAATCAAAGTGAAACAATCAATATTAACCACATATTTCATTCGTCCCACAACTTTTCGACCACACATTTCAAAAACTTCTATCATAATCTACTAAAAATCTAATTTTAATCCTCAGCAAACACCCTCTAATTTATTCTCAATTTGCACTACGTCCACCTATTAAGATGTGTAAGATACTTGTACAGTTCTTTCATAAAAACCTAAACACAACATGCATTTAGCTCCCACGTTGGAGTGAACTTTCATTTTGCTTGTTATTACTCTCGTAATTGGGAATCCCTAACAACTTGAACTTTGTCCACCTATAATTCTTGTGATTACTAGCATCAAAATATTAGAAAGAGTGCATGCCATGTCTATCTTTTATGGTTTATATAGCCTTTGATCTCTCAACTAAGCCAGCTCAAGCATGTCAAAGCAGTTAATCATAGATGGCGACGGAGATAGGCAAGGCTTTAAAACTCGAGAACGAAGTCCTAATAAATGGCCGAAGAATACTGTATTCTTTGTCGCTATAGATGTTGTTATGACTGTGGTGGCATTAACTGTTTTGGTGAACTATTGTTTGGGAGGGCAATATGATTTCCAAGATATAAACTAGTTTTTGCTTTTCCGGTTCTATCATCCCAATTGCTAACAGGTTGTGCGATATCACAGCTTGCACATTGTTCGCTGTCAAAACACGTCAATTCATGACATTTCAATATATGGAGACTTTAACACGCCTAATAACGATGGTATGGATATTGATGATTCAAATAATACACTCATCACAAGATGCAAAATCGATACAGGAGATGATGCCATATGCCCAAAAACATACACCAGTCCCCTCTATAATCTTACTGCAACCAACTGCTGGATTAGAACAAAGTCTTCAGCGATCAAACTTGGCAGCGCTAGTTGGTATTCATTCAAAGGTTTGGTGTTTGACAACATCACGATTGTGGAATCTCATCGAGGGCTCGGATTACAAATACGAGATGGAGGTACACGGTTCTGTTTCACATTCTCTGTAATCAGCTTCTTCTATTTCATTACTGGCTTAGGTTGTTTTTTGATAACCTGATGCCTGTTAGTGTATTCCTTTTGAATATGGTTGTTCATCTCAGTGATTTATTTATGCCTTAGTTTAATCCTTATCCTGCATTAGAAGAATATTGATATCAAGATGCTGAGACCACTCGTGCCTTTTGAAAGCCTATTTTATGTAGAATACGAGCTCAGGACTATCGTTACCATTTCTTCCCAGCTTAAATCTTCTCTCTTAAACTCCGTTGGAAGTCCAAGTATCTGAGTACTTATGGTTTTATGACTAATGAAATTTACCAAAATTTGCTTTAGATGGTCTGTCTTATGAATAATTTGTGCCTTTTCAGGGAACGTTAGTGACATTACTTTTTCGAACATTAATATCAGCACGAGATACTATGATCCCTCGTGGTGGGGTAGAGCCGAGCCTATCTATGTGACTACTTGCCCAAGAGATGACAGTTCAAAAGCAGGCTCCATCTCTAATCTCCAATTTGTAAACATTACTGCAACTTCTGAAAACGGTATCTTCTTATCAGGATCCAAAGGCGGAATCCTTAGCAATCTGAAGTTCATAAACGTGAACCTGACTTACACAAGGTGGACCAAATATGCAGATGGCCTCGTAGACTATAGGCCAGGTTGTCAGGGGCTCGTCAATCATAGCACCGCGGGGTTCATGATGGAGCATATAGACGGTTTGGATATTGAAAATGTGAAGATGAGATGGTCTGAGGAGAAAACTGAGCAGTGGAATAATCCATTGGATTTTCGGCCATCAACGGTGAATAATATCTCTTTGCTAAATTTCTATTCAGGATTGTACAAACAACGAGGATGGAGGCTGGAATAGAGACTCGAAAAATGTTCAATTGGCAGAATAAACCGAGTCAGATTGTCGCTTCTTTGAACTATTCTGCATTATTCAAAACTATTTTTCATCAGAGGAAAATTGCATTATGAGAAGGCTCGAGTTGTTCTGTTGATACAAATTGTATTCATGTCATAAAATCTTCATGACAAAAGAAACATTTCTTTTCTGCAGAACTATGAAAAACATACCATGAATCCCAAGTTGGATTACCAAGTCTTCAATGTCAAGTTTATTTTGTTATCCCTATTTGATCCCTAGATCTTAATTTACTGTTTGCATGTTTGATGTGCTAAAATGAACGCTGATGGAAAAGATTGATGGAAAACAAGTAATCATCCCGTTTGACACACTGCATGTATCAAAGTTTGGATGTTTAGACTCCATCGACCAATGTTAACCGGTCTATTTATCCATTTACCAAAGTAAAACAGGTAATCAGCCAGACGTGAACATAAAACTCCCAAACATTCAATCGAAGTGAACAATCCCCAAGCTATTGTCACAAATTTTGGTTCACACGAACATCAAAATTCATATGCCTTGCAACATGCTTGCAAATCCCATTTTTACAGGAAAGAAAACTACCTCTAAGAGACACTATACCACAGGGAAGAAGCTTTATACTTGGAGAAATCTACGTGGAGGGCTATTGGGGACAAGAAACAATTGAAGAACTTCGAAACTTGTTTATCACTAGCACGAGAGCTGATGGCACGGTGCCAAAATCTTGTGAATTCGCTACAGGGTTTTGTTTTAAAGGCCCAGTACAATACAAAAAAAAATCGGCATACATGATCAAAATCAGCCTCCAATGACAACATAAACATACATTGTTACACTTTTTGTTCACCAATTGAGTTTCCTGTTTTCACAAAATACTTCTTGCCTAGAGAAAAAAAATCTTTTCTAAGTCTGATATTCATTTGTATATGAGGGCATCACGTCCTGGCCCAATTCCAATGTAGTGAATGGGTACACCAACGAGTTCTTCTATCCTTTCGACATACTGACGTGCAGCCTTTGGCAGTTCATTATACTTTCTGATGGAGGAAATATTGCACTGCCACCCAGGCATAACTTCATATTCCACCTAAACACGCAGAAGAAAGCAACACCACCAAGAGGACCTTATATAAGATGAGCAAATTCAGAAATCGTAGGGAGAGAGAGAAGTTAGCAGACATCACCTCTCGGAATTCCTGGTACAAAACTCAATATAAATCTATAATAATAATAATTTACTACTACCGACAACATCTCACATCCATGACTGCCATTTGAGGGCATATGGGGTCTTGGGGGGATGAGAATCAGTAAAATTGTACAATTGAGGTGTTCTTTCTTATATGTTGGACATCCATACCTTCCACCCTTTTAACTTAAATTAGATTTGCAACTCAAACCACAAAAAGGAGAAGGAGAGCCCTGAGAAAATCACGGGCCAAAAAATACGAAATGACAAAATTAAAGCTTGCCTTGATTTGCTCCAAAGCACGAAGATCTGCAGGGAATGATTGGATTGATATACCATCAATTTGTTTGTATGAAACGCCCAACTGAATTTCTGGTAGCTCTGACAAGACATCGAGTTTGGTAAGGTTCAATGAGGAGAAGCCATTTATTTGACAGCAGTACTTCAGTGCAACTATATCAAGCCAGCCACAACGACGTGGACGACCAGTTGTTGTGCCAAACTCCTGTCCAGCAAACCTAAGTATGTCACCACCTTTACCCAAAATTTCAGTTGGGAATGGACCAGAACCAACTCTTGTAGTATATGCTTTGACCTGCATTAGACATTGCCAATCGAGAACAAAAACTCAGTCTAAACAGTTCACTATATGAATTAATGGGACAAATGACACATGGTTTTACTACAACATCTGCAACCTGTTTCATCTCCTTTGAATGCATTTCCGAGTAACACGTGTCAGAGCCAATCAAAATAGGATATTCAGGCAACAATTTTCACTAAAAAGCACTTCTGGTTTCATGTTGAGATGGAAGTATTGGTAAGATTCAAGCTTCAGCAGTCATAAAGGGAGTGATTAATTTCTAAGAAAAGAAAACCACTTACCACACCTACAAGATCACCAACAACTCTAGGAGCGATGCCAAGACCTGTACATATCCCTCCGGCTGATGGACTAGAGGAAGTAACAAAGGGATAGGTTCCAAAGTCGATATCTAACATGGTTGCCTGACCACCTTCCACTAATATCTTCCTTTTTTGAGAGATAGCATCATTTATGAAATGCACGGTATCAGTAATATAGGGTTCCAACCTCTCAGCAAATCTCGTGTATCGTTCAACTTCTTGCCTGAGCATGTCAGGGCCATAGTTAAAACCTTGGAATCTTGAAGCTGCATCTGACAATAAAAGATCAAGCTTCTGAGGGAAAGTATCCATGTGCCTCAAGTCACTTACTCTTATGCCATTCCTGATAACCTTGCTTGAATAGCAAGGTCCAATGCCTCTTCTAGTAGTTCCAATGAAGGATTTAGCAAGCTCAGCTTCTCTAAGCCCATCAACTTCTTGATGAAAATCAAATAGCAATTGAGCACGGTCAGATACCAATATCCTTCCTTTGCAAGAGACACCATTAGATTCCAGGCCATCGATTTCTTTGAAGAATCCAGGCAGATGCACCACGACCCCATTACCAATTACACAGACAGTTTCGTCATTGAGAATACCAGAAGGAACAAGGTGAAGGGCAAACTTTTTGCCTTCTGAGTTATAAATAGTGTGCCCAGCATTAGATCCACCCTGCCATCAAATAGAAAAACAGAAATTCAAGACAATTTGCTGAGTCAATAACCACAATATTGGGTGGCTTGTTCACAAGCTCTATCTACTGATGCAATTAGGGGAACTATTTCAAGAGGATGGAAAATCAAGTGCCCACTAGACTAATTTCAAATATTAACGTTCTATCTCATAATCATATGAATGGCGAAAACAAAATTACTCCTTCAGTTTGTATTTAAAATAGCAGAAATGAAATTTTATTTTAAAAAATATTGGCATATAACAATAAAAGACTACAGCCTCATGTTTCATTTCTCATAAGATAGGACATTGGGTATAATTAAATATACTAACAGCGCAAGTCACACTTCCTTCTCTATAACAAAAGCTTCAACAGGTTGAAGAAAGCATATTCCAGGGAAGCATTTTTGTAGACTATTATTCAATTTAGTTCTAATAGCGGAAAAGTTCGACCTGTCCTAACTTAAAACTATTTATCAAAACTTACTAATCCAGCGACTAATAAAATTTGCGAAAGTATTAACGAATTTCAGAAAGTAAATAAGTAACTTAATGTTACTAATGGCTTAGAAATCATCATGTAATTGAAAAGTAAAACATTCCAATGTTCACATGTGTATGTGTACCTGACACCGAGCGACAATGTCGAAGTGCTTTGCGAGTACGTCTACGAGCTTTCCTTTGCCTTCATCACCCCACTGGCAACCCAGCACGCCAGAGACCTGACTCAGCGACTCGATTCGATTCAGTTCCGAGTCGGACTGGTTTACTCGAGAAGCAGTTTTCGCTAACGCGCAAACAACATCGAATCTCTTGAAATCGATAAAATTCCTCTGCAACTGCGGCTGGTTGTGGGGGAAAACGTGAAGATGGGATTGAGACCGGGCGAGATTGTGGGGCCCAACGAAGATGGCGTTGGAATCGTATCTGACAGATGAGAAGTTCATAGCGACCTTGCTCGTATTTCAAAGAATTACACGGGCCGGCCGGTTCTCAAAGAAAGGACAAAAAATACATAAAAAAAAAAAATGAAGTGGAGATTACACGGGAGGCAAATGATGTTTTATGGTTTGTTTATACAAAAATCAGATAATAATATTTTTTAAATATTAATAAAAATGGTTTTGATTATAAATAATTACATATTTTGAGGATGGGTAAGAATTAATTCAAAATCAACAAAAACTTTCTTCTTTATTTCTACACACCTCATCACATCATATATCATTTAGCTCCCTATTTGATTTTCCTTTTTTTTTTCATTCTCATTTTCTACTCATTTTTAACAACACATTCTTCAATAAAATAATATTTTTAATCACATTAATAAATTTTCCTTCTTTTTCAACCACATATTCCCTATCATATAAAAAAAATGTCTTCTTGGGTTGAAAATGTGCACAAAATAGGAGCTTAAAATATCTTGTATTCTATTTCTACATTTACCAAACGGGATTTGCTCTCTATATCTATGGAAATAGACCTCTCTCTCTCTCTGAATATCACAATTCGAAAAATCAATTTGGAGCCGCTGTGCACAGTCCGATAGAATCGATGGTTGTCGCTGGGTGCAACATCAATCGCTAAGGCATGGATAGGGGTACGCTAATTCATAAAGCCATTCGATCAATCCAATGGTTGAGATTCATCTGATGGAATATAAAGTCATTCACTATGTTAACACTCCTTTTTTCATTTTTTATCATATATATATATATATATATATAATTTCTTTTTTGGAAATTCCAAAAGTAAAAGGAGCAAAGAAGTGTGAGGGTGTTGTAATTTTTATTAGAATGAGTTATATGATCTCCAAGGGTTTCCTTTCAAGTTCGGATTAGATAATTAGGAGAGGGATTTCAAAACATTATGAGGTTATTAGTTGTATTTTGCTATCTAAAAAGCTCTTGTACTTAGTATTTGGGTTACATGTCAAGTGTTATTGAAATTACTATGCGTAGGAAGCAACCTAAATGTGTCTTTGTGCACTGATAAGGTTTATGTGCACTTGTTACATGTGACATGTCATAGATACCGGTTCACAGGACATTGGGCATAAGTCATTGATCAAGTTCACAGGTTATATATCAAATAAATTGGTCACAAATCACTGAATTATATTCATAGGTCACGATCATATTGTATAGGTTACAAATCAATATCAACAGGTCACTTATGAAAATTAATTGATCACAAATTAGATGTCACATGTCTTTGTGCACTGATAACAGGCCACAGATTCAAGTTCACAAGTTTCAATTCATATGCTACAGGTCACAAGTATTAATCCACATGTCACAAGTCATTGAACATAGGTCACAGATCAATGTCCACAGGTTACAGATTAAATAGAACTGGTCATAGATTACTGATTTATGTTCACAAGTCACAAGTCACATGTCACATTGTCAAAAGCCACCCATCAAAATTAACTGATCACGGATTAGATGTCACATGTATTTGTGCACTGATAACATGTCATAGTGCATGGTTCATAGGTCACAGATTTAAGAGATCTGACCACATTTCATTGGATCAATATCACATGTAACATGTTACAAGTCACAACTCACATGTAATAGTTCACATGTTCATAGTGCATAAGCCATTGATCCATATCACAAAAAACTGGTTATAGGCCATTTGATCAATATCAAGGTAACAATGGATCTTTTCAATTTCCGTCACAACAACTCACAATTTACATGTCAATGGATCTTTTCAATATCACAGTTTATAAACAATGGATTGTTTCAATTTTCGTCACAGCAACTCACGATTAGAGCTTCAACGCTGTTTCGAAAATTCAAAAATAGAAAGCTCCAATAACAATACAATATTATCCGCCGCCAATTGTGCCTTCAGAACCCTTCAAATCTACTTGGTAATGATCATGAGTCTCAATTCACTACTTCTATTATAACCCCAGTTTGTGACTGTTGCCTTCAAAAAGTCTGTTACACATCGTTGATAACTTTTAATTTGTGACCTCAATAGTCCGACCGTTTTCAATTAGCTAGATTTCAACCGTGGGATTCAAGATTTATTTGCTCCGAAGAGTTCTCAATAGCTTTTCTCTTTGTTCAATCCTCACGATTTGTTAAAATGGAGTCATGTTTGGAATGGAAACATCTCGTAACTGAATGCTTGATTTAAGGATGAATATTATTTACTATCTAATTTTTGAATGTTTAAACATTGTTTCTTAGAAATGAAATAGTATATAGTAAACCTCTCGTATATGTATTATTCCAAAAATAAATTCTTGCCTTCATCACTTCACCGACACCCAACACGCTGAATGTCGGCTGCCTTGGAACCTGACGGCTCGAACCAATTAAACAGTCAAAGAAAAGAGGAAATGTCACCACATACATAAGTTTTATTTTGAAAAAAAAAATCTTTTTTAACATTTTAATATTTTTTTATCGAAATATACTACAAAAAATGTAGTACAATGGAAAATGGAAAATATACCCTACACAATATTTAATATGGTAAAAGCTGAAATATCTCCACCAAACACGTCATATAACTCACCCACGATTCATGCCCAATATTACCCCATATCACGTCTTTACCATTTACCATTTGAATTAAGAAATTACAATCTAAAAGCAGTAAATCTTCTCTGCAAACCAGAATCTCTGCAAATTGTATCACATTTCGATGTTCATACATATTCTCCGTCCAAAAAATCATATTTTGAACATCAATTTTGCAATTTTGATTTTTTAAATCATCGTTATATAAACCCTAACAAACAACCACTCAATCTCAAAATCAAGCATCGAACACATCCCGACGTTTGTCAATGGGTTTCGAAAAGATTCGGGCTGAAGACGAATGTAACAAACACAAGGTATCACCAACTCATCTAACAAAACTGGTTCAATCTGGATTGACTGGTCAAGCGTGCCTTCAAAACCTAAGGACACAACCACACCAAAAGGAGACAACCAACACACTTCCTCTAGACATGTACCTTCTAAAACTTCGGATACTATGTCAACTAATATCGATAATGTACACACTCCATCTAGGCACATTACAAGGTCGATAGCCATTTTGTCAGAATCAAGGAAAAGCTCGACCGACAAACGGACACTCGAGGCATGCACAACTCTGATGTTGAAGTCATCAACAAGTCTCAAATGAAAAAATGTAATAAGAGGGAAATGGAAAATGTCTTATAGACTTAATGGGTTTCCACTTGCGTTTCAGATATGGATATACGAGTCAATACCGTCGTTGACTGGGAAAATTTGTACAAGAGTCAACTGCAGCTACCTGTGCATTATAAATTGGAGCAACAATGACTCACGTGTATCGTCTGCAGACCTTGAAAGGATGTTGTTTAATGTGCCACTGTGCCAAAGTTATGACATATGGATGATCCAGTCCACAGGCAGACCACAACCACGCTAGCTACCGCAATCCTTCTTTCATGCCATGCTCATACAATATAGCTCTCCACGAATCAAGAAATAGAGAGGTTTGTTTTGCAAATTGCGGTATTTTTATTTTGTTTACGGGTACATTTCCCAGATAAGATTACATCTATAACTATGTACATTTTCCGCACAGCCACCTATCATTGAAGTACTAGAATATATTATGAATCAAATGCTTGAAATCCAGATAACACAAGCCCAGTTAATCGATTTCCAAACTGAGATAAAATTAAACATCAACCAACTTGAAAGGACCGTGGATAACAGCTTCGAGACATTATCGAGAATGTTTGAAAGGGCAAAGAAACATGCTACACAAGGTAAAAACACGACTGAAAGTGGTGTTACTCCTTCGAATGCAGCATACATGACAACTAAAAAGGTATATTAGTAGACATTATTATATTAATAACCTCTTTGTTGCAATGTATGTGTAAAGTACCAAAAAATCGAATCATATTTGATCTGTTAATGTTATACTTTTTTCCACAGCACATTGTTGGCCAAGGAAAGTCAATTATCCAAATCAGTGATGGATCGCACTCCAAGACTATCATCCAGTCAACAACAACTCACATCAATGTACAACACTTTTAACAGCAACCCTGCCTTAAAATGTATGCGATAATAATGGTAAAAGAGACACGTTACAAAACCAAGCAACCGTTGACATAAGATACATGGAGGAGGATCTCATTCGAGTGGACGAGATTATAAAGAGTGCGAGTTCGATGAAGTCTAAATCTGCAGATCAGGTATTTGTAATATGTAGTGAAGATAACACATCCCTGACACATGCACAGTCAATGGTTTTTTATGCCTACATTACATGTCCAGTTTAATATAGTATCTATAAATAATGTCCTATATGTAGCAAGTTTCATTTTTGTTTGTTGATAAATGAATAAGAATGAGAGGTGTCCTACACTATATTTGCTTAATTGTACGCTTGTTGAAGCTGATTTCGGTTTCTATATAATGAACTGCATTACAATGTTAGCACGCACACACACGTGTGTGTGTTAATTGATACATTGTGGTCCAACAAAGTTAGTTGACATGATCGATAATATGTAATGTGCAGATAAACGAAAAAAAAAGCCTAGAGATCATGTCGTATATCCATGTGCATAGCAAACTGGGAGCTTTACGATGCTCTCAGCAAAATCCTGTGTTTAGGTAATGATATACAAAATTGACGAATAATAGTAATACCATATTGAAATTTAACAAGTTTTGTTACTAACATTGTGTACATTATTATTTCATTCGTTTCAGGTTTCAACACCAGGTAATAATATCTTCGACAATACCTCATTTCTAACTTATCCATTATATCTGCACATCTTACGAAAAATATTAGTGATCACGTACATTCAAAAATGTAGATATATCAAGTACTTACATGCATTATGCATGGACACCTGTCAAAAATGCATACAAGTTGTATGCATTTAAGGATGACATTGCACCACCAGATGAAGATGACATGGATATATTCGAGAAATGGTTCCTACATGGTACAGACCTCGTCACATGTACGCTTCTGTATAACAATCTCGATCTATCAATATATGTTGTGTTATAATAATATTTATTTAAAGTCAACACGTTCAATGATCGTACAGCAAATACAAGTTCCTGCCGTCGAAAGATGCGATCAATCCACCTCTTCAGTTTGGTCCTCACACTGTTGACACTAAAACGTGGTGGCATGAAATCTCTCAGCACAACGTATTCCTGAGGGATTTGGTATGAATCTTGTGAGACTTTATATTTTACATTCATGTTGAATATTATAACTACTGCTGATGAAATAAAATATGCTATGCAGCATCCGAATGTATGTTTTTACCACATACGATAAAATACAACGACGTGATATCTTTCAAATGTATGACAACAGACACGTTTTTCATATTGATGGTTTGGTCTGCATACAAAACCTGCAAGGATGAAATAAACGCAGCCTCCAACTTCAAATCTCCCGTTCAATATGCTAACGACGATTACCTCACAGCAATACAAGTTGGTCTGAGGTTGATCACGTATTCATACCCATTATGCTGGAAAAGATAGCGCATTGGATACTTGCCGACTTCGACACTAAAGATAGGTTTTTATACGTATACAATTCAAGTCGTTTCAAAGCGAGAGACATGATTGTTATCGCAGACTTGGAGTCATTTGCTTACGTTCTTTCGTGCTTGATGGTCAAGATCAATGCTTGGCAACCCAATGTTGTGGATTCAGTTGAAAGAGTTGAGTATCTACTTGTGAAGATTGCTGCCGACATTCCCCAAGACGATTATGGGTAAGTACAAATCATAATTTTCATGTAATTTTTTTATTATTATATTAGATGTCACCAGTATGACTCTGGTGTATATAACAAATACTAAATTCACATTCATGCAACCACAATGGTGGTGTATACGTGATTAAGTACGCAGAGTACCTTATCCACGATAAGATCAATGGGATGACATATAATTTTGATCCAATCAAGTCAAGCAAGTACATAACAGCTCAACTATTCAAGCATGGTTGTGAGAATCTAATTAAAGAATACTAAACTGACTTTGATCCCGTGTCTCGCAGCATCAGGATGGGTAAGAAGATGAAATTTGTAGAAGATTAGGGATCAAGAAAACACAAAACAAGGTATCCATAGCTTGATTTGTGTTGGCATTTTTCCTTTATCCATAGCTTGTTTTGTTTTGCATTCGGAAAATTGCATGTTGCATATGGAAGGAGCTTTCTGCTTTAATCCATTTTTTCAATAACTAGAACTATCAAGTTGTTGAAAGCCTTTGCTTGGCCAAGAATTGAAACCTAGTTCTTGTTATGCTTTTAATTTGTATTATGTACAAATAAGTTAACCAAACGGCCTAACCTTTCTAATTAAGATAGAAAATACTTCGTTAGAAACAAAGTTCTATTTTTTATTCATTTATAATTAATCTTATTTCGTTCACTCCATTCCAACAATTTTTTTATCTATTGAAGATTTAAATTAATTCTTGGTGGGAAAACAATTCACAAGCTCCCTCTTTTTCTTGCGAAATAGGATTTAGTTAGGTTATAGGTGTGTCCACTTCCTACCATTTACCTAATATACAGTAGCATACTCATGGCTGATACAGTCGATTAATTATTATTATTATTATTATTATTATTATTATTATTATTATTATTTTTTAATAAGAAGTATCACCTAAAGGTACGATAATTATTTATCAGTGCATTTAACGGAACATATCATAATTAAAGAAGAGAAGGAGAACTATGAAATGTTAATCTATTGTTTTTCGAGGTTGACGAACAACAATTTAAGGTCCAAAAAGTTCATAACTCATTCGGCTTTTAGAAAAATGAAAATATATTACAAAGTAAGATAAAAGTATGATCTATAAACAATGACCCGTATATTCTATATTTTGTCTCAATTGAGAAAAAATATTCTATATTTTGAAGTAATCAAATAGTTGTTAATATGCCAAGAAGGATAATCTTTTTTTTTTTTTTTTTAAATAATACAACAAATTATTTCAATGAGCATAAGCGAGCACTTGAGTTTGTGATTAATATTATGGATTCTCAATTTTCTCTTTTTTGTCGAATTTGATAGCAAAGATTCAAGTGTTAGAAAAATGAGATATCGATGCCTCAATTTTTCCTTTTTATTTTGTTTTTCTTCTGAGAAAATTAGACTAGTCGCCATTAGTTTAGAGCATGAGTTTGATCCGATCATCAATCTTTCATTATGCTCCCATTTGGGATAACTTAGAAAGTTAATAAAAATTAAGTCAAAACAGGGGCGGATCCAATGTCGACAAAATCTTTTTTTAACATGGGCTAATAGGGTTAAAAAAAAAATGCACATAAAAAATGTTTTACACTGAAAAAAAACACCTAAGTGGGCTGGCATGGCCCCCTCCCTAAATCTGCAATGAAACAAAGTAAAAAATTATTTTTAACCAGATATGACTCACAACTTTTCAACTAAATATTTCATCAATTTTAAATTTACTAAAACACTGATTTTTGGTAGAATTAAACGATAAAAATAAATGAAATGTATAGTTAAAAAGTTATGATTTGTGAGCTTATAAGATACTCTTCTTTAAGCAGAACAAAATAATTGAATTAAGCCAAAAAAAATTATTTTTTCTCTCTCCAATGTCTTTTACCGTACACCTAAAAGAGGAAAATGGTGCTTATGTCGCACGGGCACGCACCATTACCCCCGAGCTCTTCTCCTCCTCCCCAGTCTCCTTTATTATTCTCGGTTTCTATGTAATATATAGTCTCTGCTCCAATCCAACAAAAATAATTATTGAAATGTTATCTATCTACAATTTGTTAATGTACTATAGAACTGCATAATTTTTATACTAGCTCCCAAAGAATTATATATGTTCTGACTATACCTATACGTATCTATTACATACGTAGTGAATGAATCCTGAATCAACTACACTCTGTTTATCGCTCTAGAAAAGAAAACCCATATACGTGCATATACATCATAGTTTGTATGGGAGCTATCTGGACTGGGATTATGGAGATTGCAGCTGCAGCAGTTATTGTGCCGTTGGGTGTTCTCTTCCTCCTCTCTGGCCTTGTTGTCAATTTCATTCAGGTCTATATTTGAAACACAATTCATTTTTTCTTTTTGAGGTCATCCAGAAGCTAATTATGTGAAGGTTTTTGTCTGATTCGTGCTGTTTAGTTAACAGATTTTCGGGGTTTTCATTTTACGCTTCCTTTCTGTTTGTATTTTTGTCTGTATTGTGCTGTGTGGAACTGAATATTTGGATGGAATTCTGCAGGCAGTATGTTTTGTGCTTATAAGGCCATTCTCGAAGAACACATACCGGAGGGTAAATAGAGTGGTGGCGCAACTTCTGTGGCTGGAGCTTGTTTGGCTCATTGATTGGTGGGCTGGTGTCAAGGTGATGAAATTTGAATCATAGTATAAAGTTTCATTTTGATAGTTTTGTTGTTATTTTGACACATTATAGCTCATGCCTCGTTCTAGAATTTCCTTGCTTTATAAGTTTTGAATGTCTTTTGTAAACTTTTATATACTTTCATTTAGAAACTTTAATAGACTTTTGTAAAATTTAAAATTTTTTTGAATACTTTTATTTGAAATAGAATTCATGTGGATCGAATACAAAATTGTAAAATTATCACATACGAAGGGGTTGTTCTTACAATTCCCCTTCTCCTTCCACTTCCCCACCCCACATGATAAAAAAATATTTTTAAAAAATTAAAAATTTAAGACCTTAATTAAATAAATAATAATAATACATATTAAAAATAAAATTAATATTCGGTATTATTAATATAATATACCGTTAAAGAATAAATTAAAAATATATATTTAAATTTAATTATAAATTCATCTATATAAAATTTTATAATTTAATTAAAAATAGATATTTTTCACAAAAAATAAATGAAAAAAAAAGAGTTATAAGAATATAATTTAATTTTTTTCATAAAAAATAGAAATAAACAATAAGAGAGATTAAAAAATTAATCATAACTCTAATATTCGTAAAAGAGAAAATGAAAGATAAACATTGAAAAAAAATACATGTTAATTTTATTTTTTTATTTTTTTGTTAAAGTCTTCCAAAAATTTGTGATTAATGAAAGACAAATTTTGAGATTTTATTTTAATACTTTCTGCTTAAAAGTTAATACCATAGGAACTTTTATAAAAATTTCTAAAAGTCATTAAAATTTGAATAATCTAAGATTTAGAGACGTTTAAAAAGTTTTAATTGAATACACCGTAATTTTTAGAGACTTTTTAAAAGTTTATAAAATTCTCTATTGAATACAACAAAATTTTTAAAAAATCTCCAAAAGTCTATATTGAATACCGCTAAACTTTCTAAATTTCAATCATTAAAAGTCTCAATTGAATAAAACCTAAAAGAAGCGATCCATTCAACATATATATGCCAAATCTGAAAAACATTAGTGCATAGTAAGAATAGCTTAGGACTTTTCTAGAAGTTTCTTCCGCCTAGTACGATTAGGAATTTAGAAGTATTGAAATGCCCATATTAAAGATATTGAAGATAGAGATGTTAGTATTTTTCTTAGTGGATAAACACAGGGTGTAGCTTACTCAGACATAAAGGCAGTTTAAAAGACTGATCTCTTATAAGAATAATTTTGGGTTTGTCGTTCTTAACTTAGTGGTTGTGTCTTCCTCTATGTTTGCTCCATTTAGAACTGATAAGGTGTGGAGCACATTGCAAAACCTGTCGAAGAAAATGGACAATTATCTGATAGTGATGAGGCTGGTGCCTGCCATTTGTGTTTTAGTTCTAGCAGTGTCGTCCAATTAAGATGATGTGGTACCAAATGAGTTTACTACCTCAAAAGTGGAAGTGCAAAAAAGATATAGAACTTAACTTTTGATTTTGGATTTTTATCATTTCCTTCTGAATAATTGGTCTCATATTCCATTAGTTGTTTTTTTATTGCAGATACAATTGTATATGGATTCAGAAACCTTCAAATTAATGGGTGAGTATAGAACTTCTGTTTTTAGAATTTGTGCCTGGATTCAGATAAAAGTTATGCTTTATCGAGTTGCTCATACTATCGATTATGCTCGTATTTTTCCAGGTAAAGAACATGCACTCGTCATGCCGAATCATAGAAGTGACATTGATTGGCTTGTTGGATGGGTTTTAGCTCAGGTTCATCATCTGCTTTTTGCTTATATACAACTCTCTGCACTTGCACGGTCATATTGGTAAATTGCCGCATCCATCCATAATACGTTTTCATTGCTTTATGCACAAATTTAAGTTGAACAAATTCTTGGTCGGCACTTCTTTTTTTATATGATCAAGTGATGTATTCATCCCAGATACGGTAGAATTATTGTTTTTCACTAGACATCTATATCAGTATGTAGGAGATATGGTCGTCAAGAGTACATACAGAGACGTGCGTGCGTGCGTGTATGTGTGTGTGTGTAAGCAGACACACATCTAGATGTGCATGCATTGATTTGTAATTTTAGTTTTATAGAACCTGGATTGTATGTGCGTGCCAAGAAAGATAATAAAGTACAAACTTTTCTCAGTTTCTGGCAGTGCTTGGGATTTAAGTTGGCTCTTGATTATTACCATTGCCATTAAACTTCTGTAAATTGATCAATTTGATCTTCAAATGACAGAAATCAGGTTGCCTTGGTAGCTCATTAGCTGTTATGAAGAAATCATCAAAGCTCCTCCCGGTTAGTATCTAATATTCACTTCTGTAGTCACAATGCTAAAGTTGAAGACTTGATCTTTGTTATGGTCCAATGCTGTTAGTAGTATAGCATGTATTTGTTCAAGCAGGCTTGGTCGAATCAAGCCAATAGAGTTCCTTTCGCCGTGATTTTGTCCATAAAGAAGATTATATTTAAATGATATGTACATTATTATCTAGCAATTTAAGCTTTTAGATCAAGTGGTTCAACAAGTTGATAACAGTTTTTTGTTGAAGTATTGTAAGGCTGAAGGTTCTGTACATAAATTTCGTTGCAGCCACCACTAGGGAGTTGATTTCTAAACATGCTGGTCTTTATAATATAAGATTTTTCTTTTAAATTCCATAATTTTCTCCTTAGTAGTTAATACAAATTTTGTTGTTTTCATAGGTATGTTTGGTGTTCTTATCAACTGTGATTGAGCAAATAGAAATAAGTTTACCCTGCTCACTCAGCTTTTCTATTCTTATCTCTTTTCTATCTCTTACGTTTTCTTAAGTTGTTCAGTCCTAGCTTTTTGTTGGAGTCCCTGGAGGAATAAGACATGGGAATGACTCTATTCTTATCTGCATTACGCAGGTGATAGGATGGTCTATGTGGTTCTCTGATTATCTCTTTCTTGAAAGAAGCTGGGCCAAGGATGAAAGCACTTTAAAAGTATGTTTAAAGATAAGATTTGTTTAATTCCAGTTTTGTATGTGCATGTCTATCTTTTTTCTGACGTGTCTACTACAGCGTCTTTCTCTTCAATTTCTTCTTTCTTAAATCTTCTGATTTTCCTGAAAATCTATTGCAGTTAGGTTTTCAACGTTTAAGGGATTTCCCTCAACCCTTCTGGTTGGCACTTTTTGTTGAAGGTACCCGCTTCACTGAGGCAAAACTTTTAGCTGCTCAAGAATACGCAACCTCAACTGGACTGGCTGTTCCAAGAAATGTTTTGATTCCTCGTACAAAGGTATCTGGCTATGCCTATTTCTACAAGGAAAAAATTATTACCGCGGCTGTTATTCTGTCGTTCTCCATGTACTTTTATTTCTTACTTTCCCTTGCTAGTCATCAAGACTTCTACAGATGAATTTTTCATGTTTAATCTCTTGATTAAGTATTGACTTCCCTCGTGCTGGTATGGTGATGAGTGCAATTATGACATAATATAGCCCTCAACATCAGCGTCAATCAGAGGTGTCGACATCTTGAAGAAAGTATAACAGAACTTCTCATTACAACATAATTTCTTTCATCTTCTATTCTAACTTGAAATGGAGTACTTTCATTTACCTCGGTAGTTGTATTCCGGTTCTGCGTTTTTTTTTCTGGCGGTGTTTTGCGTTTTTTTTTCTGGCGGTGTTTTGTCCTACAATGCTGTCGTTTATTTTAAATGCCCAGTGGCAGTATTATTCACCATTTTGATGTACGTTTCAATTTTCAGGGTTTTGTAACAGCAGTAAGTCAAATGCGCTCGTTTGTTCCAGCCATTTATGATGTGACAGTTGCTATTCCCAAAACTTCGCCTGCGCCCACCATGCTTAGACTCTTTAAAGGGCAATCGTCTGTGGTAATTTTTTCTGATCACTGAGCATGGTCTTAAAGTTGTCAACTTACTGTTAAATATAGCCCCTGTTTGACACCAATTTTCTTCTCATTCTGTCTTTTTTTTTTTTTTTTTTTTTTTTTTTTTTTTTTTATTTTTTTTTTTTTTTTTTTGTTTTTCTTTTT
>CAIGRN010155628.1:24066-39681 GCA_903798345.1 Fraxinus anomala
TTTTTTTTTTTTTTTTTTTTTTTTTTTTTTTTTTTTCAATTTCAACCACACATTCTATCAATAAAATAATATTACACATAAACTCAAAAATCATCCTTACTTTTTAACCACACATTCTTCCATCAATCACCGTTCCAGAATTTATTCTTTCTCCAAAATGGGTGTCAAACACAATCATAGTTTGGATGCAACCTCGTGTTTCATAATGATGTTTTCAATATACTACCTTGTTTTTTGAAACCTCTCTTTTAATTGAATCCGTAACACAGGTCCATATTAATGCATTTTATCATATTATTATTATTTTTATAACATTTTGTGACGACATGTTAAAACCTCTCGAGTTTCAACCGAAATTCAACTAGGAAAACGAAACGTGCAAGTTTTGTTTTGTTAACTTATAGTAACTTTTATATGATAAGAATTTGCTGTTGTGCAGGTTCATGTGCACCTTAAGAGGCACTTGATGAAGGATTTGCCAGAAACTGACGATGCTGTTGCTCAATGGTGTAGGGATGCCTTCGTGGCCAAGGTGTGTCCTACTTTATTGGGTCCCCAGTTTTGATGTTCACTAATGTTCAAAAATTGTTTGTCATTTTGGAGTACACTTCACTCGAAAGAACATTTATCATGTAATTTATCATGATCGGTTTCTCTATTTGCTTTCTTCTAACCAGGACAAGTTACTGGACAAGCATATAGCTGATAATTCCTTTGGTGAACAATTGCAAGATACTGGCCGCCCATTTAAGTCTCTTTTGGTATATGCATTGAATTCACATATCTCGTTTGTATGGGTTCCACTGGTTCTCTTCTGAACATTAAATAACTTTCTTCTCCTGCCATAACAGGTGGTTATTTCTTGGGCAAGTTTGCTTGCACTCGGGGCCTATAAAATTTTCCAGACATCTTCACTTCTATCCTCGTGGAAAGGTCTCACTTTTTCAGGAATCGTATTGACAATAGTCACTGTTCTTATGCAAATCTTGATTCAGTTCTCGAAGTCAGAACGTTCAGCCCCTGCCCGAGTCAACCCATCAAAGCCAAAGAATAGCGAGTCTTTGGGTACCCAACAAGATAAGCAGCAGTAAACGACGTATAGCACTGACCCTTTGACCATATGTATAGCATGTCATGAGTGATTAGTCCATTTATATGTGTATTTACTGCAATAGTATACTTGCCCGTGCTTGATTCTTGTATGGAAACAAATTTTCATTAGTTTCTTGACTGGTAGTTGTGTTATCTAATTATGACAGTGTGTTTAGTAAACTATTTGTTTTGATACCATTGAGTATCGAGGACCATCCATTATTTCATGCCAAACATACATCAAAATAGAGGACAGGTGTGGTGGCAGTGGAGGTTGAGATGGAGGTCGAAGGGTGGCAGATGCTGCAATCATGGGTCCGTTGGGTGGTGGCAAAGATGGAGCCACCCATATCGGTTCCGAGTAAAAGTAACAATGGAAGGACCTCGTCACATATGCCAATTGACCATGACTTCGCATCACAACATAAAAATGAGAAACCATATAAACTAAGAAAATCAGTAAATGTAATCAAATCAAACTTCAGCAAGTCCACGACTAAAATACAAGACCCAATTGACCAATTGTGCTGTTAAACTATAAGAAGTTGAAACCAAGTCATATTCACAAAACGCCCATACAAGTGACCAAGGAAATAAAATTTCGAAATCATACCTAATTAATAAGCTCCATTCTGTAAGTCACCTCGCCTCAGGGTTGCAGTAAAATATTTCACTATGCAATGGAGGAGGAAGTATATTCTTGGCATGTTTGGTAAAGGATTAGACAACATTGAACAATATTATGATTGTACTGTACAGGATGCAGTACACCAAACATGCACTCTAGGTTCAGCACAAAGAAGGTTACTCTAGGTTCAGCACGAAGAAGGTTCGGTCCCATCATGAAGAGCACAGCATACTGTTGCTTTTTGATGCCCTCGATAGACTTTGATTTCCTCACCATTGGACATGGACCATAATCTTGCTGTTGAATCAGAGGAAGCTGCATAATTGAGAATTTTCGAGCGTCAAGAAAAGATGAAATTGCATAGTTAAAACGTCTTGAAAGCACCCATCATATTTAGCACAATTTCATATTCACAGACCAAGGTCAATCTTGCTAGAGGAGTTTCTTTTGATTTAAGATGTTGTATGTTATATACATAGAAACATTAGGGAGTTAATTAGGTTATCATAAGATTGTTGCAAATTATACAACAGTTCGTTAGTAAAAGGCATCAATTACCAGGGTCTTAAGAGGTCAATTCACCGAGTCAGTTGATAGAATATATTATTTTCGGCATATTTTGGCTTTTCTTTCTTAATAGTGTTGGGTCTTGTTCAATCCTCCTTACCAAACATGTCAATATGCCGTAGTGTGATTTTCAAACGTTATTTTTGTAAGACAAATTATAAGAAAGATTATAGCCAAGCACTATTCATCACATAAAGATATGGAAGCTTTCTAAAGCATACCTGTGATTAAGAAAGCACCATCCACTGAGAAAACACAGTCCCAAACCCACCGCTGATGCCCTGAAAACTCATCAAGATCAACAATACAGCCTGATGAACAGATATACAAAATTAACAGCATGTTTGGCCAAGCTTGAAAAAAGAAGTGAAAGTTCTAAAATTATTAGTTTCCAAACATGTTTGATGTCACCTTTTACTTTAAGCAAAAAAAGTTATTTTGGAATTATATCTTACCTTAGGGACTCTTTGATGTAGATTTTTTATGTAGCTTTTGTGAAAAGTAATATTTTGGAGATCGTGCGATTAAAAAGTAAAGAAAAGTCACAATTCCACGTGAAAAAATATTTTATTGAGAGAATGAATGGTTGAAAATTAGTGGAAAAAAATAAGATTTAAAGAATATGTACCAAATAGGGGCTTAATGTCAAAATAAATAACCTCAAACTATAACCAATCAGAAAAAATTATTTAGCCCCTATTTTGTGCCCCATTATTTCAAAAAAAAGAAAAATAGTTTTGAATAGTATTTTTGGGAGAATGTGTGGTTAAAAAATAGGAAAAAGTTTTGAATTCACGTGCAGAATATTTTATTGTGTAAATGTGTGGTTGAAAATGATCCTATAACAAAAAAAGTTTCAAAACAAGGGGCACCAAACATGAGCTTATTTTTAAACTTTCTTATTTACTTATAAGTTAACTTTTCCAAGCTTAGCCAAACACGCTCTAAGACCTGTTGCAGCCAATAAGTGAGGGGCTGATTTATACCAACTAGTGTTTTTTCCAAGGTAAAGCCGTCTAAATTCCATATTCTCACAGTATGGTCAGCAGATGCAGTAGCCAAATACCTAAACTCACCATTTTGAAAAGAAAAGTGAGAAAAACAAGTTCATCTGAATAACATCAAATATCACTTTCGGAGAATATTAAAGCAAGATAAGCCAAAAACAATTTACGGAAAAATCAATGAGATGATAAAGCCCTTGAGGGCAGTATTAGATTCTAACCGATGAGGTTCACACAACTCGGGGGACAGGAGACATTTAAGGATGTATCCATCATGAGCCTGCAGCTTATGAAGAGGCTCAAAGTTGGTCATTGTCTGCATCAGAATGCGAAATCACATTAAAATACCAATTGTAAAGCCCATGTCAAAGTAAAGATTTAAATGCATCTAAATGTTACTTGGGTCCCTTGCAACAAGCGCCAAACGTAACATGTCCCACGATTATTTGCAGCCACTACCAAGCTTCCATCCCACATCACGGTCAAAGATCGTACAGCTGTATCCACCTCAGGAACCTGATAATATAGTTTAAAACATTATTGAATTTTCCAGCCATCCCCCACAAGAAAAGCTATTACTTTCCAATTTATGAGATGATAAATTACTATGATCGAGTCTGCCTCATAATGAAAAAAAATCCAGAAATTACCCTGATCACAGCTTTGCTTTTAACCTGTATTCTACTCCAAATTTTATTTGAAGGTTAATAACATCCACCTCCCCCTAAGGTTTGTTCATTATGCTAGAAGACCCCCTGTGGTCTGGTACTCAAAATTTTATTCCTCGTCAGATTCTTCTATTACTAGAAAGTAACGTGGTGATGGTAAATTCCAAGGGGAGTATGTTATGAAAAAGGACAATTGAAGGGGAGGACACCGTAACTACAAATTCACAAAGGGTCTTCTTGAATAATAGACGAACCATAGGTGACGTTTAACTGTTCAAGTAATTAACCAAATTAAAAACTTGCAATCCTTTAATAAAAGAAAGAGTATGCTAAGTTTTTTATGTAACTCCTGTACAATTGCAGGCAATATGTTAGCAACTTACCAACTCACAGCTGCATGAATTTGCTGTCAAGTCCCAGACACGAATGTTGCCATTTTGGTCCCCAGATATCAGCTCAGTCTGAAAAACAAGAAAAGTATAATGCAAAGAGCCATCTTATGACATCTAAAAAGGCTAAAATCTATCTGACCCTCGGATGTAAATATGTTATAAATTTTTCCATGAAAACATGATTAAACATTATAGTAATGCCAAAGAAATGCAATATTAAAGTCTCTTTACAATATCACATCATATCTTTCAATAAACAACATCAAGATATTGTTAAGCCCTATATCTGTGTCCATTCTAAAAATCAGCCTCAAAGATTCATTTAACTACTAATTTTCTCTACATCCGGGCAAGAAAGATATCAGCAATATTAGCTAGGAAATATTTTCTCAGTTCAACCTATAACCTATATATCTATAATAAAGCAAATAGTTAAAGCCCATTATGTGGAACAGGTAACTGGAACTGCAGAAGAGATATGGACACGGGAGAGTATCAGTTTTAATTCTACAGGCCCACGGAAAACTAAATTGAAAATCATTAAAAACATAATACATATAAGTTATCACTGATAAACCGGAAACAGTTCCCTTCTCACAACCCTACAAACTCAAATTTTTTTAGCCAAAATATAAATCCATTGAAAGAAAGAAAAACATTGTTACAGGGCACCTGATTTGGGTGCAAAACAACAGTATTAACTGCAGCACGACTTTCATATTCCCTCTGAAAACCTGGTGCTCTACATCATCCAGAGCAAGAGAAGATTTCAATCAACATCAAATAAGAGGAAAAAATGGAATTTTGAATTAAAATCTCTTTTAACTTCCTGTACCTCAAATCCCAAATCTTCACTGTGCCATCTTCAGACCCCGAATACATCCAATTTCCATCACATTGAAATCCAACTGCCATAACATTATTAGTGTGTGAATCATAGCTCATCACCTGACACAGTAACAAAGATGTCACAATATTTAGCACAACGCAATGTGTGAAGATATAAAAAGAAAATTCAGAAGAGGAGACAAAAATATACAGGTTGAGGGCTGTTTGAATTAATGTCAAATAACCGAATGTGAGGATTTCCTGCTGCAGCCAGGTAGCGTTTATCTGGGGTAATCTCAAGCCGATTCACTTGCTGTTTGAAAAAAAAGATGGATGCATCAATATTGACTAAGAAAACACCCAATCCTCATAAAATTAACCTTGCTTTTACTGTTCTAAGGATAAAATAATCCACTTCATACGCATGAATTCTCTATATTCCTCTGTAATTCATGAGATAACTATAAAGTGGTATGTTGTTTATGCATTATGTTCATAAATGTACAACATCAAACAAGAAGCAATGATATTCACAATTCACCATACAAATAGAAAATTTTATGACAAAGATTTGCATCAACGAGTAAGCAATACACAGACATGATTCTTAGAAAAAAAAAAAGTTTGGATTGTTGAGCATCATCAATGTGTTGCAACCATGTGAAACAGCAAAAGAAAAAATGCTAAGAGATCCATTACATCCTTGGACGTCAATGTACCTACACCCACACACTCCAGAGACCAGATATTTTTACCACTAAAAGCAGCAAGGTTTAGTCTATTTGCTAATAATCATTCTAAATTAATGGCTTGTATGTGCTGCTCTTCTTCACCTCAAGGATCCCTAATCAGCACCATCCTCCTCACAATCTTTTCAGCTTAGATAAGTGGCTACAAATATTTTGGCCAGAATGATGTGAAAAACTGAAAGCAAAAGCCAGCCACTTTCAAAAATCAAACATTTAACGACAAACTTGTGTATTGTCCACTCTAAAGGTAATTCACTAATTCGTACACGTGCAGGATTACATCCTATAAACCTCCACATCGTCATATTCAGTAAAATATCAAACTTAGTGACAGCTCTAACATACACCAATTCCTTCAATTACAACAGAATTTAAACTTCGAAAAATAATATTAAAAAAAAAAAAAAGAGAAAGAGCTGAACGAAAATAAAAGGCCAAAAAATAGAGCACACAGATTCTGGGTACTGGATGGTCCTATAGCACCGCCCACTTTTCGCCTCCCAGAATCGAATGGTGTGATCATAACTCGCTGTAGCTAGAACAACAGGTGGTTGACTCATAGCTGTTCTTTTTCTTTATCGGTACGGCTAAAAGACATGAAAAAATAATTAACACAAAAAGGTCAATATATACCTGGAAATTAAATTGAAATGAAAACCAAAAGTAATGATCTTTTGGGGAAATACGGTTTAATATCAAAAGGGTTCGGATGAAATTCGGATATAAATAATGGATCGTGTTAAAAATATAAAAAAGAAGTCATTTTTCATACGAATTACCTGGAAAATTGCTGACGGAAAATTCAAATCATTGATGGGTTTTGTGAAGGGTTTTGAGGAGATCCAAATACAGGAAGACTGTTCTTCAGCGCAGTATAATTCCCATACTAGAGGCCTTTCAGTTTTTAACTTATAAGTAGAAAATCTTGAGAATTTTTCGTACACATTTTTCTTGTAATTCCTCTCGGAGAGTTGTGCAGCGAAGGTGGCCGGTGTGTAGACTTACAGAACAAATTAATTTGCGAATGTTTTGCGGCGCTTTTACCAACAATTTTACTTATTTTTGTCTAATATACTTTTTTGCTTAAGTAGAAGTCATACCTCCAGAGATTTCCATCTCCACTCTATTGTTCCACACAACTCTCCTTCAATTGTGCTATTTGTACCATCATACTTGGCAATAATAACTGATAGTATTATCAAAATTCGATCATTAATTTAAAAGTCAATTTTTGAAATGTATGAACGTAATGTTGTCAAGTGTGAGTTATCAACTAATATTATTAAATTAGATTGTACATGTAGCATGATTCAAACCGCATTTTTGAAATGACCACACCAATCACTTTATTTAACGCATAGACATAACTTACTAAGCCCCTGTTTGACACCCATTTTGGGTGATTTTTTTTTATTTTTCTTGTAATTCCTCTCGGAGAGTTGTGCAGCGAAGGTGGCCGGTGTGTAGACTTACAGAACAAATTAATTTGCGAATGTTTTGCGGCGCTTTTACCAACAATTTTACTTATTTTTGTCTAACTTATACTTTTTTGCTTAAGTAGAAGTCATACCTCCAGAGATTTCCATCTCCACTCTATTGTTCCACACAACTCTCCTTCAATTGTGCTATTTGTACCATCATACTTGGCAATAATAACTGATAATATTATCAAAATTCGATCATTAATTTAAAAGACAATTTTTGAAATTTATGAACGTAATGTTGTCAAGTGTGAGTTATCAACTAATATTATTAAATTAGATTGTACATGTAGCATGATTCAAACCGCATTTTTGAAATGACCACGCCAATCACTTTATTTAACGCATAGACATAACTTACTAATTATTCACCTTAATGACCTTTTTTCACAAAAATTCTCATCATTTCAAAGTTAAAAGGCGAAATTTCTCCCCCGGACCCCCAGACTTCGTTAACAAATAATAGATATGCTGTTATTTTTTCAACACAATAAAAGAATTTTTTTTAAAAAAAATCATTGATTATTAAATCTAAAAACACATTATCCATCAATATTATAAGCAAAAATTTTCGAATTTAACCAAACAAAATGAATAAACCTTGAATATGGAGATGATGGTGGATGAAAATACCTTGAAGAATGGCGATGGAGATAGAGAAGATGAAGAAACATTGAAGAATAGGAAATGGTTGGAGAGATTTTCAAATTTATAACATTATTCAAATTTTCAAGGTTCAAAATCGAGCTAAAATGGGTATTGTGATTTCTTTAAATTTTTTATTTTTTCCCTTAAATCTGGCCAAAAGCCATTGGAGAAAAGTGACTGGATCAACCGATCATCCACCACTATTTCCTCACATGATTCACTCACCGTAGGTCCAGATTTATCCCCCGTTTGGCCCCCATTAAATTATAATCTATTTTTCTATCTATTCTTATTAACCACACATTCTCTAATAAAATAGTATCACACGTAAACCTAAAATATTTTCTCTCTTTTATTCGCATATTTTTCAAAAATATTTTTATTCGTCTCATTATAACGTGGAATAATGGGGGTCACGGGTTTACATCCACCAACCCGTTTCCGCCTTGCTTTTTCACCCGCCCAAAACCTAAACCTAAAGCACCATGTGTTGGCACCCATTAAATTTTAATTGATTTTTCTCTATTTTCTTATCAATCACACATTTTCTGAATAAAATAATATTATACAAAAATTCAAAAATTTTGCTTGCTTTTTAACCCCAAGTTTTTTTAAAAATAAAAAATAAAAATGCTATTTTAAAATCAAAAATTTTTTTTTTTTCAAATAGTAGGGCTCGGCATGATATATGTCTATGCACTCACCAAAACCCTAAACCCTACCTGCTTGTCTGGAAAATGCATTTTTCCCTCCTCCCTTAATAAAACCCGAAGTACTACACTGTCTACTCCCTTTTCAACCCCGTTCGCAGCCATGGCTGATATTCAGGTATCACACTCCGAGAAAAAGAAGAAAAGCAAATCTAAAGGATCCGACCCGATAAGCCCCACGATTGACGCCACTGATTTCTTGATAAAGCCCCAGAGCTATACTCCCGCCATTGACACTTCCCAGTGGCCGATTCTGCTTAAAAATTACGACAAATTGAATGTACGTACTGGACACTACACCCCCCTCCCCTCTGGTTACTCCCCCTTGAAACGCCCCTTGACTGAGTACGTTAAATATGGTATTTTGAATCTCGATAAGCCCGCGAACCCCTCTTCACATGAAGTTGTGGCGTGGATTAAGCGCATTTTGCGAGTTGAGAAAACTGGGCATTCCGGGACTTTGGACCCGAAAGTTACTGGAAATTTGATTGTTTGTATTGATCGAGCTACTCGTTTGGTGAAATCCCAGCAGGGGGCTGGGAAAGAGTACGTTTGTATTGCTAGATTGCATTCGAAAGTGCCAGAGGTTGCAAAAGTGGTCAGGGCGCTTGAGACGTTGACGGGGGCTGTTTTTCAGCGGCCCCCACTTATTTCTGCTGTGAAGAGACAACTTAGGATTAGGACTATTTATGAGAGTAAGTTGCTAGAGTATGACGCCGATAGGCATTTGGTTGTGTTCTGGATCTCGTGTGAGGCAGGGACTTATGTGAGGACTCTATGTGTGCATTTGGGGCTTTTGTTGGGTGTAGGAGGGCATATGCAGGAACTAAGGAGAGTGCGATCCGGGATTTTAGGGGAGAAGGATAACATGGTGACAATGCACGATGTTATGGATGCACAGTGGATGTATGATAATTATAGGGATGAGAGTTATTTGAGGAGGGTAATTATGCCATTGGAAGTGGTTTTGACTAGTTATAAGAGGTTAGTGGTGAAGGATTCTGCGGTGAATGCTATATGTTATGGTGCAAAGTTGATGATTCCGGGGTTGTTGAGGTTTGAAAATGATATTGAGGTTGGAGAGGAAATTGTGTTAATGACTACCAAGGGTGAGGCAATTGCTTTGGGGATTGCGGAGATGACAACTGCGGTGATGGCCACGTGCGATCATGGAACAGTAGCAAGGATTAAGAGAGTGGTAATGGATAGGGATACGTATCCCAGGAAATGGGGGTTGGGGCCAAGGGCTTCGATGAAGAAGAAACTGATTGTGGAGGGGAAGTTGGATAAGCATGGGAAACCAAATGAGAATACCCCGGCTGAGTGGTTGAGGAATGTTGTCCTGCCTACTGGAGGTGACTCTATGGTTGCCAGCCTTGCAGCAGCTGCAGAGCCACAGTTGGCTGCTCCTATGAATGTGGTGAGTGCTGTTGATGAGGTTGAGAAGAAAAAGAAAAAGAAACACAAGAACAAGGAGGATGAAGAGGAGGGGTATAAGCGCAAACTAGACAAGGTTGATGGTAGCCCTGCACCAGATGTTGTTAAAAAAGCTAAGGTCTCTTTGGAAGCTGAAGAGACCGTGCAGGTGAAAGAGAAGGTTAAATTGAAGAAGGTAGATGAGGTTGAGACTCTGGAAGTTGAGAAGAAAGAGAGCAAGAAGAAGAAGAAAAAGAAAATAGAGGGTGGTGGGGTTGCTGTAGATGGTAGTGGTGAGAAATCAAAAAAGGATAAGAAAAAGAAGGATAATGCCAATGCGGATTCTGGGATCTCGGATGAGAAGTCCAAGAAAAAGAAGAAGCACGAGGATGAATGAAAACTCTGTTTTACCTGATGATAATGCGAATAGAAGTGAAAAGAGGGAGCAGAAGAAAAGAAGCACAAAGACCGAGAACAGGAGTAGTTGTGGGGAGCATGGTACTGGCTTCAATCAAGGAATGGGAAAGCTTGTTGTAATGCTATACGCCATTTTGCATTAGATCAAATGGTCTTAACATCTGATCCCCAACCTTGAGCTTTCAGCTATAGTTTTGGTTTACTAATATGGTAGTTTTAGCATGTTTGTATATTAATTAAGGTCTTGTACTTCATGATTTGGAATGTTGTTTCATTTTTGAAATCTACAGAGACATCACCTCTATCGTCCTTTTATATAATGCTTAATGTATTAACTTATTCAATCTGGATGTTTTGGAACTCTTTATGCTTGGTGTTGCTGTAATTGGTGAACTGTGGAGAGGTTCTTATATTCTCATAGGGGAAATACTACTCTATAGGACTGGTGTTTCTAGACTGATCATCAAACTCGTAAAAGATTCTATTTCGCCTTCGTTCTTTTAGGACGGTGTCTAGTTGGTTATCTGCTTTAATTAGTAATGGTTCCTAGTTTCAGCACAAGTATGCTTGCACAGATAGCATGGCTCTAGAAGTGATACCTAGACACCAGGAGACGAAGCAGTGTGTATTAATTTATGAAAGATTTCCTAATCTTTCGAGCTGCTGCATAATCTATCGGCAGGTAAGACACAACTTGATGAACACGATTCTCTTAAATCATACAAAGATTAGAATTTCACATTCATTTGAGCAATTATATCTTTCTTGATATGGTTGGAAGTTGGAACTCAACTTCTGTATTCATCTTCCTCGACAGCTTGGTTTACCTATTCTGTTTCAGTTTTTTGGTTAAATAAGTCTTCTTTGCTTATGTATTGTATTGGGTACAGAATCTGAATTGTCCCCAAACTTTACTTGTCCCCACGCTTTATATTGGACCTCGTTAATCCCTTTACTTTTAGTCTAGAACCCCATTAGTTTCAAAAAAGAATTCCGTCCAAAATTACTTCCGGACAAACTTCGTGGACAATGGAAAGATGACGTGGCATATATTTGATTTTACTTTCACTATCAATGGGACAAATTTATACATTTAAATTTTATCTTCAACACTAACATTTATGCTTGGACAGGATTGAGTTTTTTATCAATTAAAAGTTTGACACGTGGACGGCATCTCTCATATGTAGTTAAAATGTCCAATAAAGCTCTAGAATTGGACTCCTTGACATGAAAATCAGTGAATCATCTGCAAAAACTAAATGAAACCCGAAGATTAATTATGGCACATCGCGTTCCTATTATGTGTCCTTCCATTTCTGCTTCAATTATTAATCTCGATTGTTAAGTCCAAATTATAATTGACAATTTTTTTAATGAAAATCAAATCTTAGTTGAATTGTATTATGAGTTTATCGAATTATAATTAAAGTCAAAATATGAATTATACAATCCTAATTAAAGTCAAAAGAGTTGGGTTGGTAGTATAGTCCTTGAATGAGTTCAAGAAGATTACATATGATCATTGGAATGTATTTAAAAGTCCAAAGAGTATTAAAGAGCCATAGAAGTTATGCTTTAAAAGTCCAACTTGCAACGCATTTTTCACATAGAAAACATTGAAATTTGGATAAGGCTATTTCTAGAAAAATTGTAGCCCTTTAAGCTGGCTTTCCAAATAATTTTGAATAGCATTAGTCGGACATTGGCAGAGAAAGTTATGATAAAAATACTAACGACTGCTTAACAGCTGCTCGCCTATCGCTGGATTGACGTTCGAGCGACGGGTCGACGTCCATGATTCTATTTTGCTTCAAACACTTGGTTTTTCAATCATTTTTCATCCCAAATACTTTTTCCTATATATATCATTACTTATGAACGTCCAAAAGTGTGTTGAATCAAATTTATTTCATATAGACGAATTCTTTGATGATCCAAAACATTCAAAGATTCAACCACCACATATTATTTGATCCATAAATTCTTCCAAAATATATTTTGTTAATCAAACCATATTGTTTCATATAAAACCACGAGATCGTAACATACAAAATCTTTTGATCAAACACCAAAGCATTTAATCAACCGGAGATAAATCGATACCAGGGATCGGGAGCTGTTGTAGAAGCACAAATTTAGGAGAACTAAGGTGAGATATTATGAGTCGGGATCTGGCATTAGGAGCACGCAGTCCAAGTGGACTAAGTTATAAACCAGGAGTTGAGATTTGTTTCGAATGAGCTTACCTCTAGTAATATCAAGGGAAACTGTAATAATTGAGGTCAGAAGTTCTACGGAGTATGCGTGCTTGAACCATACTGTAAGTTGTTTCGATTTATAGTGAATTATTGACCGGCAAAGTGCCAAAAGCTTTTATCCAATTGAGGTTTCTCCGTAATCATCTTTAGTGTTCTTTATTGCTTTAATTATTGATTGTGGTATTCAAATTTAGGATAAATTGACTTGTTTGATCTAACCATCTAGAAATAATTAAAAATTGACTTATTTCTTTTAATTGTGTAATTTCGCATGTGGGTCTAAATAATTTAAAACTTTCACCAATCATGCCTTTGCACAAAGTAGAAAAAGTAAGGAGAAAACGGCACCACTGTTGTAGTTGTACTACCTTATCTTGAACTCTACCATTCATAGAAAAAGAAGAACAAGATGGAGTAATACAATTTAAGATCAATCGAACCCATCGTTGTGAGAACTGTTTTTCTATAATTTTAGTTAGAAAGCTCCACTCAAGTTGATCGTAGGATTTGCTGACATCAAGTTTTAGCGCCACAAATCCCTTCTACCTATTACACCACTTAGCATGGAGTGTAATGACACGTGATGGAAACGTGGATAATAATAAAAGAGTCTTGTCCGTAACACACGAATAGGTGTTGTTTGAACTGACGTAAAAAGTACTATAATCCACAAGGTAACGAAAATTGAAATATCATTATTCAAAAACAGCCATAGGGTCTTCAAACCCTTAAGCCCGTATTTAAAGCATCAAAGCGAAACCCTAATTCAATAGAAAAATTCAATAGAACTAGAAAACTGTAAAAATGATGAAAATACCCTTAAATTGGCTGAAAATAAAAAAAAATAAAAAAAAAAAGCTAAAACGAACCCTAAAACGATAGAATTTGACCTCGAAAGTTTGAGTCTTGACGATGGAATTAATCTTTACCCCGACAAAATTGTAGAGAATTTTTAAAAAGCTTTCAAATTTTACTTTATCGGGTAAATTTGACACATGAGTTGAAAGTTACGAGCATTTTTGTACCCTTCTTATTCCTTCTCTTTTCGAACTGATTTATGATTTTTTCTTCTAACTATTTCACATCATGTGCCCATGTTTGGTAAAGATTAAAATTTGATTTTGATAAAAAAAAATTAAAATATGTGATTAAAAAATTGTGTGATCCATAAAATATGTGGTTAATACTGATTGTTTGACTTTAACTTAAATTAAAATCTGATTTAAATTATTACCAAATAGGGACGTTTAAAAAGCAACATATAATATTATTTTAAAATTTTGTGTTCAACAATTCTTTATAATGCATTTGGACTATCTACTAGGGTTATTTTGGGATTTCTCTTAAGAGTAATATTCTAAAATACGTAAAGCGTGATTAAGCATAGAAGTCAATCTTCTAGCTTTATGAGCCTAGACGATGCCTAGGCATAAAAAAGCGTTACCTATTATTATTATTATTTTAAATACTTAATCATTCTAAAAAAATATTTAATAATTAAAATAATACATATCAAACATCTAAAGTTATCAAATACCATATTTACTTAATAATTACTACAATTAGTCAATTATACAATTTTCAAAATTTTAAAATGCAAAAATTAGATTATTTTTCATAGTTTCAACTTTCAACTAGACAAATTCTACTTAATAGATTTATAGAAACTTTATACATACTTCAAAAGTTTTTAACAAAATGATAAGTTTTAAAATCATAATTATATAATATAGATAGTACTGAAACTTAGATCTTATATAAACCTTTATTGAATAAAATCATTTTTTACTTTTGTACAGATAAAGTCATTTAAAATTTCGAAACTAAAGACAAATAAATCCTTTTTAGAAAAAGGAAAAAAATTAATAAACTAAGTCCAATATTTTTTTAAAAAGAGTAAAAAAAAAATTAATAAATCGCGTCTAAACGTGTCGCGTGTTAAGCGGTCAACTTAGCAGTTGTTCATTTAGGTAATGTTTACTGACAAGGCAAAGAGTTTTGTCTACACTTTGCGCTTAGGCGATGCCTAAACACCTAAGCTCTTTTTTTAGAATATTGTTTATAAGTGATAGTGTTGCGCTTGAAGTATCAACAATGCTCTCATTTGATTTAGATAAAAAAAAATCATAAAAATTTAAGTCAAAATTAACAATTAATTTTAATAACACATTTCATCAAATTTTATCAAAATCTAATAAAAAATTAATTTTTAGCAAAATTAAATAGGATTATAAAATACATATATATATATAAATCTTATATTGTTGTCTCTCTAGATAGTCTACAATATAAATGTGGAGTCTTTTTATGATATTTTTGTTAAGATGAATTATATATACCCATGTTTGCCTACCATTATTTCAAAAAATTATTTGCTATAGTAAGATTCTTCACCACACAATCACCCAATAAAATATTTTACACACAAACCAATAAAGTTCCTTTACTTTTTAACCATATATTCTCCAATTCATTACTCTATTTATCTCTCAATAATGAGAGACAAACACACCCTAAGTATATGTTTTGAGTCTCATTTTTATTTTAAGAATGCATTTTTGAATAGTAGATTGATAGAGAATATGTGACTAAAAAATAAGGAAAAAAATTAAATTTACGTTTAATATTAGTTTATTGAGAAATGTGTGATTGAAAAGAAAAGATAGTTGAATATATTTTGAAAATAATAAGAATAAAAAAAATGAAACAAATTAAAATATTACTCATTAGACTAGTTGTGAAATCATTATAAAC
>CAIGRN010155636.1:0-22129 GCA_903798345.1 Fraxinus anomala
TTAAAGACGACTGCAGCAACACTGTAAGGATAACAAATAAAATCACAGACAACTTAACATGAAAGTTTTGTACACAAGTAGAGGGCTATGTATGTTTTATAATTGAACACTAATGCTATTTTAACTCTACTCAATATTAATTTTACAATGCTTTTTTAATTGCTTTACATTTCTCTAGGTTTCTATAAAATTTCGTTGTCTCATTGACGAATGGTTAATATTGGCAATAATATAAGTGTTAAGTCCAAATTCTAATTTACAATTTTTAATTGACAATTTCTTTAGTCAAAATTATGTCCTAATTGAATTGTATTAGGAGTTTATCAAGTTGTAATCAAGTTAAAATAGAAGCTATTGAATCCTAATTATAGCAAAATAGTTGAAATTGATAGTATAGATCTTGATGGAGTCCAAGATATCCAAGATGTCCAAAAAGATCACATATAATCATTGAAATGCAATTAAAAGTCTAAAAGTGTCAAAGAGCGACACAAGTTATGCTCCAAATTCTCAATCGTAACGTGTAACACTTTTTCACATAAAAAACATTGGAATATGGCCAAGGCTGCTGTTAAAAGAATTGTAATTCTTTGAGTTAGTTTTTCAATGCATTTTGAATAACCTCAATTGAATATCGGGAAAGAAAGTTTTGATAAAAATATTAACGACTGTTCAGCTGTCCCTCACTTGTAGCTGTCTTGGTGCTCGAGCGACTTTGTTATCCGAGAAATAATAATATTCGATTTTCAAGATGATTTTAAGTTCTTTTTCATCCCAAACACTACTCATTATAAATATACACCCTATGAGATATCCAAAAGTGTGTTAAATCATATTTTTTCATAGAGATCGTTCATTTGAAGATCCAAAACACATTTATTGATTCAAAGATTTAACCACCAAATTATTTGAATCATAAATTCATTCAAACTTTAATTTGTTGATCTAGTCATATTATTTTATATTAAACCACGAATCAAAACATACAAGATCTTTTGATCAAACAGCAACACGAAGAACGAGAAGTTCTTCATTTAATCCATCAGAGGTAAATCAATATCAAAGATTGTGAGCTGTTGCAGAAGCACAAATCCAAGAGGACTAGGGTGAAGTACCAGGAGATACGATCTGGTGTCAGGATCACTCAACATTTAGTAAATTCAACTTTTAATTATCAATCATCAAATGAAATATTACGTAATAAAATTCATTTACAAAAATCCAAACTAACAAACAAAATATAGTCATAATTTGAATACACAAACATCAAGTCCCATCCCTATACAAAATATTGTATAATCACAATGATTCATTAATATAGACAAATGATTCATCAACAAAAGTTGATTTTTTTTTTTTTGTTTGATTCACTGATTTGTAAAAAATATATATATACATAAAAAATTAATAAAAATTGAGCTTGGTTCTAAGAACAAAACCATTAATTCTTTTATAGAACTGAACCACTCGATTTGATTTGGTTTAATCATTTTGTTCACCTCTAAAAAAAATTCCCCGTCCAGAAATAAAGAGGGAGAAAAAAAAACAGACTCTCTTCTCAACACACAACTTGTAACAACCTTGACAACATAATACAACTTAAGGATGGTTCTCTTTGTGTTTTAGTTTTGTGTTTTGAGTTTTGAATTCATTTTGTATGTCCATTTTGAAATTGTTGAAATGTGTTCTTTTTGGTATTTTGAAAAATTATTTTGAAAATTTTGACTTGATTATAACTGAAAACATCCATAACGATACGTTTTGGGTTTTTTTTGTAAATTTTTAACTTATTTTCAAAAACGCGCTTTCGAAAATGGGAAAGAGAAAACGTTTTCACTGTTTTGAAAAATCGAAAATAGAAAATAGCTTGAAAATGATAAAGAGAACAGTCCTTTAAATTTTTCTAATTTTCAAATCCACTTCAAACATTTATGCAAAGATTAGAGTTGAAAGACTAACTTTATGCAAAGGTTTTTATTCCTTTTTTTATATTCACATGACAACAAGAATATTGTGTACATAGATATACATATCTTTTTGAGAGGGAAAATAATAGCTTATAACCGTAGCTTAGCCGCTTGAGCAAACAATCACAGTAAAGATTCGGACGGATGACAATAGGACGGGTCAAGTCGGGGCAACCATTCGCATCCCCATCCTGTTCAAGTATTTTTGTCTATTTGCCCATGTCTCCCCATACCCATTATTGATGAACAAATATCAGTGAATAAAGGGTAATTTTTTAAATTTTGATGAACAAATAGTAATTTATAGCAAAGTTTAGTGATTATTGATTAAATTAACTCTACTTTTTAATTACACATTTTAAAAGAAAAATTCTATTTTTTCAGAATAATGATCATCAAACATAGTTTAATCTAAACTCTTTAACACTATTATTTTATAAAGATTTTGCCGCAATGTGTCAATTTGGTTGCGTAGCTTACTGATAGTGACTTGACCTTCAAAAGCAACCACTTGAAACAGATGCATTTAATTGACATTGCATGTTTTTTTTTTCTAATAAATAATTCAAAATAATCATATAAAAATATATTTTACGATAGAACCTTCCTAACAATACAACATAAAAATAAATTATACAAATCCATTTTTGTTTGAGCGCTTCAACCAAAATTACAATTAGATTGAAAATTGGAGAAAACGGGTAATATATTCAATCTGTTGTAAACAGACCAAATTTATCGAAATTTTCCGAGCTACCAAAATTGTATTTTACTATAGAAGTAAACTATATCACTATAATTTGTATTTGACTTGATACGTAAAAATCTATATATTCAGTGATAGTATTTTAGAATAGAAAATAAACAAATTTAAATTAAAAAATCTAATAATTTTAAATTAACAATAAAAATAAAATATTAGTTCACAATCAATATGCACAATTAATTCATCTTATCTCAATTGATTAAGAATTGTTGTTTTATAATTGAGGTCAAAAGTTAGAAAACTCGTACCTCCCTCCTCTTCACCCTCCTCAAAAAACAATCTATATGCATAATTGTAGATAGGCATGACCTAAAATTAACTTGAATGTGAATTGAATTATATTACTCCAACGCACTTTACATATTTAAAAATATATGTTAAAAAATATTAATAATAAAAGTAAAGAAGAGCGATAATTTGGTCACAGGGGATAATAAACCCGCGATATCAAACAAGCCCTACCTTAGTCATTACGATTTGACTTAGACCAAATTATTGAATCTTTGCAACAAAGAAGTATTCAAATGTCATTCACCGTCTATATTTATTAGATAATCTAGAATTTATAGACAATTCTTCAATTTCCAATAAATTAGTGGTCAAAGAAATTCAAAATCTCCACATTTAGGAAAATTCCAACTCTACCCCCAACTGGATGTGGGTCCCACACTAATATTTTTGTCCACATAATATTCAACTCCACCCTCATGGGTGGGGTCCCCCCAACAAAGACCCCTCTCCATACGTGTGTTTATTTTTATACACGAGAAATTTTTATTAGAGGTCACCCGATTTATAGGTGCATTCTGTGTTAGTTACTAAACTTTATTTTATTCTAAAGTGAAGATAACTTATAATTTTATTTCAATGTGACCATTTCACAAAGTGTTCGTGACATGTTTGAAGGAAGACCTAACATGGATTGAGTTTGCATTATTTCACCATTTAAGCAATGTTATAAGACGTAAGAATCGACCTGACCAATTTAATTAGAAAAGCAAGAAATCAGACTAAGACTTCAACTTAAAAGATTGGCACCAATTCGATCATTTGATCCTTGACTTTTAAAAAAAAAAAATTAAATTCCGAACTCATTTTTAGTTTATCCATAAAAAAAAAAGACATTTAGACTGGAAAAGAGCTTCCACATTAGGGAATAAAAATATTTGTTTCTATTTTGTATAGATTAAATTTGCTAAAAAACTAAGTAAAAGTTAATAATTAATTTTAATAGTACATTTCACGAGACTCACTACCAAATTTTTAACTACACATTTTATCACTTTTTATTAAAAATCTAATTTTCAACTGCACAAGAGGAAAAATTCAATTAATATCATCCATTCATTTTTAAGCGCGAGATAGACTGTGTTACTATGACTAGCTTTCAGTCTTTATGAAATGTAGTAGTTAGCAGAGGTAAGTCTGTTCGTTTCTTTCTTTCATAAGAGAGTTGTTATTCAGGGTGTGTTTGAGTTACATTATTTTGAAAAAATGTATTTTGGAATAAGAGATCGATAGAGAACGTTTGGTTGAAAAAGAAGGAAAAGTTATTGATGTGATGAAAGATATTATTTATTGAAAAATATATAGTTAAAAATGAATAAAAGAATGAGAATGAAAATTTTAATGTAGCTTAAACAGGAGTCAATAATCAAATTGAAACAAAAGTTGTAAGTTAACTGGCTTTTTTGAAATTAATTAAAGTTTGAAGACTAACACGAAACAAATATTTAAGTTATGTGACCTCGAGCAAAAGTTTCCCGTACATATGCAATTGTATTGTATGTACTTTCCTCTTCAAGTCAAACACTGCCTGCGCTGGCGATTTCCTCTCCCTACATAATATTGGGCTCCTGTTTTCTTCCCTCTTACCAATTTCTTCTGCCTGATTGTCCTTGCAATCAAATCTCGTCCTCGTTCAAGTTTACACACACAGAGATTCATATATATTCATATTTATTGTAAAGAGGGAAACAACATTCGAAAATGCCGGGGAAGAATTTTATAGTTGAAGTGGAACCTGCAAAGGAAGCTAGGCTATCGATGGGACCAGTTTATCGGAGTGTTTTTGCTAAGGATGGATTTCCGGAGCCGATTCCAGGACTTGACTGCTGCTGGGATATTTTCCGGTTATTTTTTGACCTTTTGTGTTCTCGATTTTACTATAAAAGTGATCTGGAGATTTATTTATTCAACATTCATTAATTCATTTTCGTATTTTGATGTTTTGGATTCGAAGTTTAATTGTGGAGAGGTATTTTGATGTGATGTGTTGTGTTGAATCTGTTAATGATTTTTTTTTTTCTGTTATTAAGTCTAATTGCAGGTTTGAATTTTATACAAGGTCAAGGATTTGATGTGTGAAATATGGAATTTTGCAACTGATTTTGCACATACTTGACAAAAATATCTGAGTTACTACTGGTTGCTAGTGGTTAAGTTTGTCTTTATGCGCTGCGTCACTCAAAACTGAAGTTTCTGCTGTGGAAACAAAATAAATTGTGATTTTAGACTGTTGAGTTTGATGGAGTTATGGAAGCTTTCAACTTGAAAGCTACAATCTTGACTGCATAAATATGGATATACCACACTTTGATGAATTTGATGCACATATATATGTTAACTGTGTTGTAGAAACAAATGAAATTGCGGTTTTGACAGTTGACATGGATATGGAAGTTTTTAGCATGAAAGTAATGATCTTGACTACACAATATGGATATACCACACACACACACACACACATATATATATTAAATGTATTGTAGCAACAAAGAAATTGTGGTTTGGACAAGCGACTTTGATGAATATGGAAGTTTTTAGCATGAAAGCAATGATCTTGACTGCACAAATAAGGATATACCCCAGTTTGATGATTTTGATGCACATATATGTCACACCATTTATGCTAGGAGAGCTACAGTGGTAACTTTTCACCATAGCCTCAAGTGGCTAGCTTTGATCTGAACCATTAAATCAAATTCATATCAGTGATGAGATACCAAGCCAAAGTGTATATACTTTCCTATTTCTATTTTTCTAAGAATTGCTGGAATAATCGGTGTATGCTTTTATTCCTCCATGTGTTAATGCCCTAGTTTATGCATTATCGCATCAGCAAGTCAAAGAAACGAAGGATTAAGTTGCTTGCTTGAGTTAGTTCCAATAGTTGACTTGATAGTATGATTTCATAAATATACTGCTTGAATTATACTTATTTGCCTTTTCATTTGACTCTTTATGTTGAACATAGATTGAACTGAACTTTTTGCTGTCACAGTTTGTCAGTAGAGAAATATCCAAATAACAGAATGCTTGGTCGTCGTGAATTCGTTGATGGAAAGGTAGATTGCATGATAGAAGCAATTTATGCATCCATGCTTGTAACATTGACTTCCTACTAATTTCCCCCCTTTTCAATTGATGCGGACTGGCAAGAAAGGATTCATGTGGCAACCCCCCAATTATTGGAAATTAGACTTAGTTTATAGTTTGTGGTTGTTTTGTATTACACCTAATTCTTGGAGTTGTTGCTTTCACTTACAGCCCGGTAAGTATGTGTGGATGACTTACAAAGAGGTATATGACTTAGTGGTCAAAGTTGGGAACTCCGTTCGCAGCTGCGGCATTGAGGAAGTAAGTCATAATCTAGCGTGTCTCAAACTTTTCTCATAGCTGCTTTCTAGTCTGTCTTCTGTGTTTGATTAGAAATGAAATTCTATTAATGAAAAGGCTATATTTATTATTCATGGTGGGATTAGATGCCCTTTGAAATCAGGAAGAATTATTTCCAACTGAGAACAAATGCCTTAGATGTCGAGGCCCATAAGTGACTATGCCAAGAATTTTGTCTATTCCCATAACTCAAAAATAACTTGCTTCTCTCTTTCAAAATTCTGCAATTGCTTTCTGTGTATATCACCCCAAAGGACAGCCACGTTACTATGCCTTTCTTCCCAAACAGAAACCAATTGACGTTTAGAGGAATAAAAATAAATGAAGCTAAGTCTTCTTCATGCAATAATCTTCCCTGTAGCATCCTTGCAACTTCACAGTGTAAAAATAGATGATCAACCCATTTGGATCCATCTACAAATTCAGCAGCATGAAAGAGAATATAAAAAGATTTGGGATGCTCCGTGTGAATTAAATAGCCAGTGTTGATCTTCTTCTTCTGGATTTTTCCTGTTCTAATGCCATTTTACGTCTTTCTGTCATACATATTATCAAGCTAGCTTTCCCTGTTTCAAACAACACGAAGACGCATAGTCTCCTTAAAAGGCTTTCCTGTACCCAAGTTCTTTTGAAGAACCTACCATTAAAAAGTTATTTCAAAGTTACCTTGTTGACAACCAGCTACGTTGGGTTCACTTTCTTTCTTTCAATGTCATATCTTAGTACTTAATTTGCCAAACAAACCATATGGTTTGTTAACTGCGCTTATGGGTCATTAAAATAAGTATTTATTTTGCAAATGTTTGTTAGATTTCTGAGTCGTGACATTGTATTCTCTATTCTTTTTTGACCTTTTGTTGTTCTCTTTATGTTGAATATTTGACTTCTGCCTGGTATGACTCATCAAAGTTGATTAGGTTCAGTCTTCTTTAAAATACTAATTGAAATGCAAAAAACTTAATATCTCACTTTCTGTTCAATTTAATAATAATTATAGGGAGGCCGATGTGGTATTTATGGCGCTAATTGCCCAGAGTGGATTATGAGTATGGAGGTACTCTCTTTTTACTGTTTCTGCTCGTTCCCTTTCTCTGAATGTGTGCACATGTATGCATCATGTTGTAAGTATCTTCATGACAGGAAAAACGTGTTATAATCAATTGTGCAATAGCCTCCTTAGTCCTTAAGGTCCTTGTTATTTTATGGGTCACATGAACTAATTCTAATAAACTGTCCAATCATGTCTTCTCATAGTTTTCAGTTCTTCTCTTACTTTTCTTTTCTTGTTTTTTTAAAATACATTATCTGAATATCTGTAAACTGGCTCGTATTTGGTATCACATGCATTGATCTCTTAATCACATCAACTAAGTTATGGAATGTTCACAGAAATACAGAAGATTGTTATTGCTTCTGCCAATGTATTTTACATTGGTTAGTAAACCACCTATAGATCCGAGCTATTTTATCACTCGAAATGGCACCCATGGGAGGTTTTGAAATCGTCCCTCAGGATCATTGTATAATGTCAATTCATGTCGTTTACCAATCAATTTGGGGGCAATTCTTGATCTATTCCAAATAGAATATCGATAAATGTCCTGTTCTTTATTATGTTCTTAAATTTTGCATTTCCGCAGATTATAATTTCCTTTGTTTATTTTTCATAAAGCTCATGTTTTTTGTGGATTTATTGGCTCCATACACTTGTTACCCATTTTCCTTTCTCCTTTATCTTTCTGATCTTTCCGTGTATTGTAAATTCTGGGTAACTGATGCACTACACAAGAAACTCTAGAGCAGACATGTATATATGTCAAGATTTTCTTTAACATGAAGGAGGAAATAATATGTGCATATATGTTCTCTTATTCCATTTATCTGCTTCTATTTTTCTTTCTGTCTTCTTCCCCCCTCTGAATTTCTTGATTTTGTGGTAACTTCTTCTGCCATAGATGTCAATGAAATTGTCGATGTGAATATCTTGTATAGAATTTGCTGCAATTTTTCTAACACCAACAAATTAGTGCAGGCATGTAATGCTCATGGGCTTTATTGTGTTCCCTTATACGACACCTTAGGTATGGATCATCCTTTCTGTTGCATGCATCTGTCTATTTACGCACTTATAATCAGTTGATATGTACCTCTGACATATCACAGGACTAATTGGCTTTTATCTTTAGTGAGGTTTCCTTTGTAATGTTATCACCCAAGAGGGCCAAGACAATAGGTTTTTATTGGTTCTGGATTTTGACCAATTCTTATGTACAAAGACTATCCATGTCCATATAGATCCCAATGAGAATAAATTGTTTATTGTATATGGCTTAGGTGCTGGTGCAATTGAGTTCATTATTTGCCATGCGGAGGTTTCACTTGCTTTTGTAGAAGAGAAGAAGATTCCCGAGGTACAGTTGCCAAGTTTTAGGAATTTGATTGCACAATGAATTTTTCTGTTTGGTTTTTATTTATGGTTCCCATTTTATTTTAATTATCTACTCATGGTTTTCACTTTTATCTGTTTTTAGTGATAGCTACATAAACAATTAATTGTCTGGCTTTTTATGGCTGCAATAGTTTTGACATTTTTCTGTGTATTTAAAACAATATTTAAGGTATCAAGTTTTGAATATGTTCACATTTTGCTAAATTTCATCGACTTTTTGCCCTGCAGCTGGTCAAAACTCTTCCCAGTGCAACAAAATACTTAAAAAGTAAGTCACCAACAATGCCAGATTTCTGTTTCATTATTTTTCATCTATTTAAATGCAAAAAATGTGATAATAATTTTTTTTTTTTTTTTTTTGTTTTGTTCAGCTATTGTGAGCTTTGGGAAAGTCACTTCTCAACAGAGGGAAGAAGTTGAAAAATTTGGCATTGCTATATATTCTTGGGATGAATTTTTGTTATTGGTAAGCCTTTTGATTCCAACCTTTTATTTCTTTCTTGGTTGTTTCACTCATTGCTATGTATAGTGGGAAATCTTCTCAGCTAACTACCATACGGCTGTCATTTTGAACTTAAGGTAACTACTTTGTTTACGAGGTTGAACATTAGGTCAAGTCCAGTTTGCACCTCCCGTTGCCCCTATTTATTGCTTAGAAATATGGCCACGATGAGTATCAAAGTCATTTTGTCCTAATTTCTTTTCATCCATAAGCATCACGAATTTTGGGGCCTAAGTTGTTGAAATGTAAGTAAAGGTTTCTGCAATCTAATGGACATCGATGGGTAAAGTAGTAAGTCTAGGATAATAGATCTACCATAGGAGCTTAAATTTTAGTGGCACTTATAAGAAAATCCTTGAAATGGTAGGTTGATATACAAGTGTAAAGTTAATATACCTCGCATACAAGATGTCAAATAGGTGAGGATAGAAGACGAAATTGTTGGGAGAATAGGGATATAAACTATATGAGCCGAATTTAGAGACAATCTCACTTATAACTTAAGAAATTTGCAGAAGTTTCTTTGCTTCTTTTTGATAGTACATGCCACCGAAGTTAAATAATTTTGTTTCATTATTTTGTAGTGTCTTAAGAAAATTTTTGGTTAAAATAAGGCATTATGCATTGAATGTTTGGCTTGTGTCCGGCTCTTATACCAGTAGTTAGATGTAATGATCTAGGCCTTCTGTCCGACTGTTCTTTTACGTGCTGTTCGCTTTGAGAGGGCATCTACCCATTTATCCTTCACGGCTTTCTGTCGTGTTCCCCAATATTCGAACACATAATCTCCTCTTAAGAGAGATTTAAGTTGAATACTGGTACCAATTGGGCAAGTCCTGGTACCAATTGAACACCTTGCTCAATTGGTACCAAGATTCAACTTAAGTCTCTCTTAAGGGGAGATCATGTGTTCGAATGTTGGGAACGTGACAAAAATTAGTGAGGGGTAAGATGGTCTTAGGCTTTCCCATAGCGGTGTTTAATGATTTGGGCATGGAGGCCAGGTCATTACATTAGAGGCTTGCTTGAGCTGTTATGAATTCTTTTTTGAAGATATTAGCAATCTCCGTCGACTTTGATTGGTAAGATTATAATATCGTATTTACTTGGCATGTTGAACCTTGTTTATGCACCAGAAAAATGTCTATACTGCATGAATGAGACCGTATTTTCCTCCTCATTTTTCAACCTGCTAAACAAAAGAGAACTTTGAATATTGTATTTTGTATTTTGAATTCTTTACTATTTATCACTTATGAATCCTGAAGCATGTTGCTGTAGCTTAGGAGCTGCAACTGTATGTGAAATGCTTATCAAAGATCTTTTCTTACCTTCGTGTTCATGGATTACATATATACTTGGTCCTTTTCTTGGGGATCCATTACAAAGTTCTTATTTCTATATTCTCCTCCGAAGAAGCCATTGGAAAATTTGATTGATCACTAAGTGATTGAAGTCCAGTTCAGTTGTCCTACTTCCAGCATGAAGAATTGTTGTTAGCAGAATGATTGAAAAAGTTACTGTATTGTCCATCATGCATATTATATGTGTTTATATATGCCATATTGGACAATTTCCTCCTAAGCTTGACATGGATAAATTTAAGCACTTAATACATAGCCCGGTAAACTGGGCAGGCGAACAACATTGTTATTTGGATCTGAATTTTGTAGGTCCTTGATGATTTTTTATAGTCATTAGAAAAGAAAAAAAAACTGAAGTTTTGACGATCTGTGTTATTTGCCAATCTAAATTTGTAATTCATAAATTACCTTCTATCTGAAAAACACGCTGTTTCATTTGCTGCAAATATCTAACTCATTTCTCTTCCATTTCGATAGTAGCTGTTAAGTCAACCAATAATATTTATGATACTTGGATTGATGGAGTTGAGTAAAATTTGTGGTTGGGACTTGGGAGAAAATGGCTAACTTGTGAAGTGCTGCCTTTGAAGGCTGTCTTTCTACCACATTTTCTTTTCTAAATTTTTACGTCCTTTGGGGAGTTCTGCCAAGATATAAAACATGGGGACTATAAAGCAATTTACTGAAGAAGTATGTGCAACTGCAAATTGCAACTTATGCAGGGAGGATAATTTTCCTTTTTTTGGTATGGGGGTGAGAATGCAGGGAATTGGTGACAATGAAATCCAATATATCTATGCTGTGTAGTTGCTGCCATATCTTGATTGCTTGGGTTTATTTCGTGAACCATTCACAACAAGCAAATACAATCTCTCTCCTGGTAGCATCTCTTGCATTTGTGAAATATATGACTTTTCTTTTCTGAATGATAGTACGTGTATACCACATTGTTGGCAGACATTAATTTAACGATACCATCTAATGTTGGTTGATCCAATAAGATTGGATAAAGTCTTTTCCTTCTCTTCTAGTTTTTTACTTGTGTCATTTTTCTCTTCTAATTAGTGTGGGTTGCTTACCTGTTGCTTGACCTAATTATGGCACCTTTGTCAATTTGCAGGGAGATAATGAACAGTTTGACCTACCAGTGAAAAAGAAAAGTGACATTTGTACAATTATGTATACTAGTGGAACCACCGGGGATCCCAAGGGCGTCATGATTTCAAATAATAGTATTGTTACACTAATAGCTGGAGTAAAGCGCCTTCTAGGGAGTGTGGAAGAATCGGTAGCTATCATATATTTACTTTCGGCACATTGTCGTGGATTAAGTTGATGAATAAGATATAGCCCCTGTTTGAGCCCCATTTTATAAATATTCATTTTCCCCAAACTCATTTTCAACTACGCATTCTCTAATAAAATTTTTTTACACGAAAACCCAATTTTTTTTCTACGTATAACCATACATTCTCCAAAACAATTACTATTACAAAACCTATTTCCCCTTAAAACCGGGCTCAAACAGAGGCTTAAAATGTTTCTTCCAATTTCAGTCAAAACATTGAAGCAGCAATTAATTGATTATTTCAAATTATTTGAGTACGAGTTTCAACTTCTTACTTTTTTATCTTTCAGTTGACTGTCAATGATGTATATCTATCATATCTTCCCTTGGCACATATCTTTGATCGGGTGATCGAAGAGTGTTTTATCAATCATGGGGCCTCAATAGGATTTTGGCGTGGGGTAAGAATGCTACATTTATTTATCTAGTCATACTGGAGCTTATGTAAATTTAATCATTTAACTTATCTGCAGGATGTTAAGTTATTGGTTGAAGACATCGGAGAGCTAAAACCTACTATTTTATGCGCCGTTCCTCGGGTATTAGATAGAATTTATTCAGGTTTGTTTTACTCATCCAGATTTATAACAATATTATTAATTTGTAGATATTTATATTTTGGTACACAGTTGTGGAATGTTGAAAAATACAGTACTGATATTAGATGATTTTAGTGATATTAGATGACGATATTACTTCACCGTTTTAAGTGTAGATAACCTGCTGTGATAATGAAATCCAGTTTCTGACCTATATTAGTTCAATCCAGTGGTCCATCCTCGTGCAAATAAGGGCTTGTTTGTCACCCATTATTGGGTTGAAAATTGAGTAATGAATAGTATTTTTTGGAGAATGTGTGGTTAAAATTTGAAGTAACTTTATTGGTTTATGTAGAATATTTTATTGGGTGAATGTGTGGTGGAGAATCTTACTGTAGCAAACAATGTTTTAAATTAATGGTAGATAAACAGGGGCTAAGTTACTTTTCATCTTTGAAGCACCGACACGCCGACATGCAATTTTTCAAAAAAATACTGACACGATACGTCGTCAACACGTTAATTAAATTCTTTAAAATTCTTCACTTATATAGTATGACTTTAGTTTTATATTTATTAATTTTTCTTATCAAATTTTTTTAAATATGAGTACCTATAGTAAATTTAATTTTATACTTGTTATTAATTTTTCTTGTCGAAATCTTTTAAATATGACTACCTATTTGTTATTTAATAATAACTTTGAGTTAAAAATATATAATATTTCTGATAAAGAAAAAAATGACCATGGCAGTGTCTGACACGTCCGACACGCTACTCTAGTTGAAATGTCTGTACCACAGAGTTTGTCGTCAAATGAATTGTTAGGTATTAGTAATGGAACTAATAAAATAGCAGCATATGACATTTTAAAATCTGGAATGGAAAATTCATGTATTCTGGGATTGACAAGACAACTTTCTGCTTGTTTATTCTCCGAAGCAGTCATAAAATTTCTCTCTTTGGACTGATACGTGCATTTGTTGTCCTTGATTTCTGTGCTCATTTCAGGTTTGCAACAGAAGATTGCTGCTGGGGGTTTCATTAGACAAAAATTGTTTAATTTTGCATACTCTTAGTAAGTTCTGTTTTAGCTTTCCTTTGTTCTTGATGGAGGAAGACTAATAAGTGGAAGTTTAAATTGAACTTGAGTTCCTATATATCTTGAGTTGCCCTTACCAAAGGAACTGATTGCTGGCTTCTCGAGCAAATCAAGCCAAAGTAAATTGTCAAAGTGGTGCTCAATGCTACTTCTGACTATTTTGTCACTCTATTTAATATCCTGTCAGTCTATTTCAACTTGAAATGTTTAGCTATTTCTTGAATCCTTAACCATTTATGTTTTCTATTGTTCTAATATGCATGTTAAAATTTATGCAGCAAGTTACGTAATATGAGGAACGGACTGAAACATTCTAAAGCTGCTCCTCTCTGTGACAAAATCGTTTTCAGTAAGGTAGTGAATATATGCTGTATGGACCTGCTATGCCTTTGTTTATATTCTTCCACGTTTCTGCGAAAATATAACTGGCATTTCTTTTGTGTGCTCTTTTAGGTAAAACAGGGGTTAGGGGGCAATGTACGACTTATTTTGTCTGGAGCAGCACCTCTTGCCCCTCATGTAGAAGAGTATCTACGAGTAGTGTCATGTTCATATGTTCTTCAAGGATACGGTATTTTGCTTTCATCCTATCAAGTTATGTCTGCCAATATTGGATATTTTTCTCTTTGTTCATATTACAGTGACTTCCTGCTCCTAGTGAAGTGTATTTTTATCTGTTCAACACTTCGAAATTAATAATTGCCCCCTTGCTTCGCGATGTGGAATCCAGATGTCATGTTATTATTCCCATAGAGGTGTCAGCTGAGAATTTCAACATAGGTTAATCTGCAAAATTTTAAATGCTATGTTTATATTTGTTATACTAGTGAGCTATATTTAATCTTTTGAATTGCTTTTTCCCTAAATAATGCTACCAGTTAATATCCTGATGCCCTAATATTTGTAAGATAGCTCTGGTTCATGAAGTGTAAACCTTCCTTTTCTGGTTTTCATATGGAAATTAAAATGTAGAGTGGAGCACACGTTCCATTATTTGCGGCTTTATCATACAATGTCATTATTGTGTTCTAGTAAGACACTCTTGTTTAAGGGACAAAAGGATAGATTTTCTTTTTTAAATGTCATAAATTGTCGCCTGTAGTATATAGGTTTGTGTAGGTGTAATGCTGATTTCCTGAACCTGGAAATTCATTGATTGGCAGTTGTAATAGCGTATTTTCCAGCTCCAGATGGTATCTGACTTGATTTCTCTACTGTGATATAGGTTTAACAGAAACTTGTGCTGGTACATTCGTATCTATACCAGATGAGATGGACATGCTAGGTACTGTGGGTCCTCCAGTGCCCAATGTGGATGTGCGCCTGGAATCTGTTCCCGAAATGAATTATAATGCCCTTTCAAGTACTCCACGTGGAGAAGTATGCATAAGGGGAGATACTTTATTTTCCGGCTACTTCAAACGTGAGGACCTTACAAATGAAGTCTTGACTGATGGCTGGTTCCACACAGGTTTGTTTGTTCTGTCACTAGTTCAATTTGCGGTGCAGTATTTCGGATGTCTTTTCATCTTCATTTTGATAAAAATCTCTTTTCTCAGGGGATATTGGTGAGTGGCAACCAAATGGAAGCTTGAAAATTATTGATCGCAAGAAGAACATATTCAAGCTCTCTCAAGGAGAATATGTTGCCGTGGAAAACTTGGAGAATATTTATGGTCTAGTTCCCGATATTGAATCAGTATGTGTCAACTGTTGCGACAGATAAACAATTATGTAGACATGCATTTACAAGTTGCATATTCTTCTCTATGATATCTATCTGCAAACCAGACAATGCTGGGGGAAAAAAGAAGATAAAAGAAATGGTCTATGTAAAATGCAATATTGTGATTTTGGGGCATTTGATTATTGATACATTATCTCGATTGAGATTTTGTTTCTTGCATTGACATTTAGTAATCTGCAGATATGGATATATGGGAACAGCTTTGAGTCTTTTCTTGTAGCTGTAATCAACCCAAACAAACAAGCAGTTGAACGGTGCGCGGAACAGAATGGTATATCTGGGGACTTCAATGCCCTTTGTCGGAATCCGAAAGTGAAAGAATACATACTTGGAGAGCTCTCAAAGATTGGAAAGGAAAAGAAGGTATTTTTCCCCTTTTACCTTTTTTATTCAATCATGTAGACTTCTGTCTTTTGTGCTGGTTGCTGAAAGTATGGCAGAAGAAAATTGTTTTGGAAGTTTCAATGCTTCTCTAAACTTATCTATTACATATTTGGCAGTTAAAGGGTTTTGAATTCATTAAAGCAGTACACCTTGATCCGGAACCGTTTGACATGGAACGAGACCTTCTTACTCCAACATTTAAGAAGAAAAGGCCCCAGTTGCTCAAGTACTACCAGGTAGATTTTCTATGACCAGGCTAAGTAGATCATGAGATGCTTTTTGTTTCTGGTTTAATAAATTTCCATCTTTTTTAAAAAGGCTGTGTCTGCAACCATCACTTGCTTGGTTTTTCTCTCTCCGACCATTCTCCTTTGTCTCTCCATTGATATTAGTGGGCTCACTCAAATTTGCAAAGCATATTTTCTTTTGTTGAAAGTTGCTGGTGTTATCCTTTAGGCACATAGGAACTTTCTACATTTTCCGAGCATCTTGCCATTCTTACCACCCAAATCAAATAGCTAAATTGTCTGGTGTTATCGTATTTACAAGCCAAATTTTATGTTACCCATGATATGCACACCATTTCTATATTCCTTATACGGTTACTTTGTTTTGCAGAATGTTATTGACAGCATGTATAAGAATGCAAAATAAGCAGGCTGCTTGGACGAACTTTCTTATGGGCTATCACCATAAAGTTGCTATGCTTTGATAACACCATTTCTGCCGGTCACATTTTGTTTCTGTAACATTTTTACATGTCCACCTGTCATCATCCCCCCTATCCTGTCGCCAAGGCTGAAAAAAAAGAGTTATGTTTTGGATGTATATATGTCTGATAACGACAATTAATTTCATAGTATTAAAAGTTTAGATTGTTTTCTTTTTGGATACAACGCGAGTTGTGACTTTTGGGCCAGAAAGTTATTTTATTTAGAATAACTTTGCCAGAAAGTAGATGATTGATTGAGTGACATAATAGGTGTTGACAAGATGTGGTTGGATGAAAAAATAGACTGTGCCAATAATTGAGAAGATATGGTTCAATTTCAGGTTCATAGTTCCCAATAATGTAATGTGTAGTGAAGTTGCATAAAAAGTGAGTATGAGAACACTACATAAATTCAAATTGGCAATGATCTTCAGCTTTACGTTCAAACATGCAAGTGCATGCATGACTTCTTTCAATTTCAAAAAAAAAAATAAAATAAAAAAAACATGGAAAAAAAAATTGAAATCCTACTGACTGTATTATCTAAGTAATTAGTTTTTCTTTAGCACTATGCGTCAAATATACCTGTAATGTAATACATCCTCATCCTTTCCCATATATTTCAACTACGGTCCATAGTTTTATAATTTGAATATTGAGATTCTATTATTGTCATATCTTACCAGAATGTTTTCTCCATTTCGTATCTTATTTATTTTCTGTACTAGGTCGATTCAATTTTCGTGCAACTTAGTAAGTAGAGTCAGTCACAAAAAAACATTGTAATTTACGATGTATTACACTTGGGTAGATCCTGTTGAAATAAGAAAATTAGAGAGGAGAGAAGTAAAGATTATTTGTATTTGCTGAGATTTGTATAAACTGTACAAAAGACCCATCATTTTATAGGAGAAGGAAGTGACTACAAAAGGTAATAATATCAACTAATTAAGGCTAATTAGACAAAATATCAATCATTCTCGATTTAGGAAGATATTCCTAGTTCCTACATTAGGAATATATTACTAATATACTAATAAATTATATACCGACAATCCTCTTCAAACTTAAGATGGGAGCGAAGATGCAACTTGAGTTTGTAAACCAAATCACGATGACGTTCAGGAGGATGAGCCTTTGTGAAGATGTCAGCAAGCTGATGAGCAAAAGTAACATGATGTAATCGAAGAGTACCTAGCCTTATGATAACGAATGAAATGACAATCTATCTCAATATGTTTCGTGTGTTCAAGAAAAACATCATTGTAGCCCATCTTAATGGCACTAGTATTGTCCAATAAATATAAGAACTACTAGTAAAGGAAACACCATATCCTCTAATAACTATCGAAGCCACAAAAGTTCACAAGTAGCATTAGCCAATGCATGATATTCAGCTTCCATACTAGAGCGAGAGACAAGTGTTTGCTTCTTACTTCTCCAAGAGATAAGAGTTGTGCTGAGCAAGAAGCAATAACCAGTAGTGGAACTACGATCTGTAGAATCAACTGTCCAATCAGCGTAAGAATATGCCTGAAGGTCCAACAATGAGGGCATAAAAATGAATCTCATGAAACAAAGTCCCCTTAATGTAATGAAGAATCCGGAGAACAACAACATAGTGAATAGAGCGAGGAGAATGCATAAATTGACTTACCAAGTTGTTTGCATAAGAAATGTTGGGACGAATCCCAGTCAAGTAAATGAGACTACCAACCAATTGTCGATAGAGAGTGGCATCATCTAAAAGTGTTCCGTGGTTAGGAAAAAGCTTGACGTTTGTTTCCAAAAGGTTATCCACAATCTTACTATCGGTCAATCCAACACAAGATAAGAACTTGATGCATACTTAGCTTGGGAAAGATAATATCCATCTGAGCGGGATGATGCCTTAAGACCTAAGAATTAATTAAGAGAATCCAAGTAAGAATTAATTAAGAGAATCCAAGTCCTTCATCTCAAATTGTTGACTAAGAAATTGCTGAAGTACTTGTATACTATACTTGAAAGATCATCACTCGTAATAACCATGTCATCAACATGTAGTAAGAGAAAAACAATACCGACCTTAGATCGACTGATAAACAAAGCAGAATCATATGCACTAGGAGTGAAGCCTTGCTGAACTATCACTAGACTAAACTTGGAAAACCAAGCTCGAGGAGACTGCTTGAGACTTTAAAGAGCCTTTCGAAGGTGACAAACCTTTTGAGGCGGGTGCTCGAATCTTGGAGAAGGTTTGAGATAGACTTCTTCATCTAGATCACCATTAAGAAATGTATTTTTTCACATCCTCTTGAAATAGGATCCATTGTGGAATAGCTGCAACTGCAAGTAAAGATCTAAAAGAAGTAAGACGTGCAACATGTGCAAAAGTCTCCACGTAGTCAATACTATACTCCTGAGTGAATCCCCGCACCACAAGGCGAGCTTTATATCTTTCAATAGACCCATCAGTTTGTGTCTTAATCTTGTATACCCATTTGCATCCTACTGCAGACTTACCTGAAGGCAAATCAACTAAGTCCCATGTTCGAGTTTTAAGGAGGGCCTAAAGTTTATCAAACATAGCTTTTTGCTAAAGAGGGCCAGAACTTGGCAAGCGATAAATTGCGAGGTTCACGAAAGTGGCAATAGCAGAAAATCATTGACAATCATTAAGATGTGCTTGAGGTGTTCTTACTCTATTGGAGCGACAAATTTCTGGAACATATGAGGACTCGGAGGTGATGACAAGATCATGTAATGGCGTAGATAGAGGAAAAACAAGCAATAAGTGGTCATTGAATGAGCTTTCAACACCTGCATCAAAATCTAATGAAAAATCTATACTGGGGTCAGTAAAAATTGGATGAGAAGACGGAAGATGTGACGAGACTGATGATTTATTAGTGAAGAGCTTCTGCTCCCAAAAATGAATTGGAGATGCGAAGACGCTTGGTGATGGGGTCATAACATCAATAACCTTTGTGTTCAATGCCATAATCAAGAAAACAACAGAGACAAGATCGTGGTTTAAGTTTGGTACGCTCATGATGTGGAAGTAAAATAAAACAAACACAACTAAAATTTTTCAAGAAAGAATAATTTAGTACATTTCCATGAAGAAGCTTATAAGGAGACCGATTGGAAATGGTAGGAGATGGAACCCGATTGATTGTATGAACGGCTGTAAGAGCAGCTTCTCTCTAAAAGGATTCAGAAAGGGAGACTAAGAGGAGAAAGAATATGAAGGTGCTTACGTTCTGCACAACCATTTTGTTGGGAAGTATACAAACAAGATCGATGAGAAAGAGTGCCATCTTCCTTAAGGATGTCAAGAAAAGAGGCAAACATATACTTTATGGTATTATTAGAGTTAAATATTTTGATAGTGTGAGCAAACTGAGTTTTTATCATGTGCTTAAAACTACAAAATACATTTAATAACTCAAATCGATTGTGTAAAAGATAAAACCATGTGTAGCGTGAATAATCATCAATAAAGATAACAAAATAACGAGGCCCCCCTTGATAGGACTAAGGGCAGGTCCCCATATATCAAAGTGGATAAGATCAAAAGGGAGAGAAGAAAAAGAGTCGCTGTTATTAAAAGATAAAGCTTTTTGTTTTCCTAATTGACAAGATACACAATCAAAATAGTCAAAGTTAACTCTTCCTAAGTAACCATTAGATGTTAAAGACTGAATACAAGACAGATATATGACCAAGACGGGAATGCCAAAGATTTGAAGAGACAGCAGCTGCAAAAGGTTAGACAGAAGATGAACTAGGAACTTGCAATGATGAAAGCTCAAAAAGTCGACCAACTTTACGCCCTATCCCAACTAGCTGACCCGTCTTCTGATCTTGAACATCACACCTTTTATTAGAAAAAGGATAAAACAAGACCAAGCTAAACAAGTTGTCCAACAGAAAGAAGATTGAGAGATAATTTTGGAACGAGATATGTATCAGGAATTGAAAGAGTAGAGGTAAAGATAGAACCCACACGACTAACAGACATATGTAAACCATCAACAATGTAAATATCAAGGATATGATTCACAAATTTCTTCTCAAACAATAGAGAGAAATCATGAGTCACGTGATTGCAACATGTTGAATCAATAAACCAAGAGGAAGATATACCTGAGGAAATGGTCAATGCAGTGGGAGTACGAGATAAAACCTGATGGACAATTGCCTCAAGATTACATACAGTGAGAGATGACAAATTAGGTATAGAGGAAGACTCCAAAACTGATGAATTGGTAAATGCAGCAACTACCTTGGGTATAGAGGTATGTGCCTTAGCTTTCTGAGCATCTTTTGCATCTTTAGCCTTTATCTTAGCACGATCAGAAATCCGATGACCTTCTTCCTTACAATAGTGACATTGAACAATAAAACGACATGGCTTGGAAGAAGTTGCCGCAGCTGAACTAGGTGTAGTAGCCATAACCAGAACAGTTGAATGAATTAGATGAGTCTTCGGCGTGTCTTCTAAAAAATGAGCTCAGTAAGAGCAACATCAAGAGTTGGTAGTGGAGAGCGATAAAGCAACGATGCTATATTATTCTCAAAGTCATCTCTAATATGCATCATAAAATGAATGAATTGTCGATGATCCTGATGCTTTGAGAAGAGTTCGACAGATTTATCTTCAGGCAAAAATGGATCAGCCTGAGAGAGCTGATCTCAAAGACTACTAACTTGAGAGTGAAACGGCTCTTGATGCAACTGATACAACTTGGACTCAAACTGAAATTGGAGAGCAGCATAACTAGAGCAATTGTATAGATTTGCCAAAAAAATTCCAAGCAAGTTTGGCATTCCAAAATTTGTGAAGAAGATTTTACAATGGGTAGCTTCCATATCTCAAGACGTTCATCAAACTCATTCGCAGACTTCTTCTTAGTTTTTGTTGGCTTTGCTTTGTCACCAGTAACAAAAAGCCACAATTTACGAACCAATTAAAAAAATCGACATATGCAGGCCCAAATATTGTAATTGGTGCCATCCAAAACTATCATTAGGACGAGTAATATTAACATCGTTAGTGGAAGCCATAAATGAATGATGTTAATCGATTCAGAGCAAATGGAGGTCACGGATGTTCTTTCTACCAAATTAATAAACGGAAGCCTAAAATCGATTAGAGGTACTGAAAAATAAAAGACCATTAACAGAAGCCTCAGAATTGATGAAAGAACGATGGGATCTAATAATAAGAAATATGGTAAGAAACAAGAGCGTTGTGGATTCCGTCTCTGATATTAAAACATCATAACTCGAAGAGCGGATGGCTCTCATACCATGTAGAAATAAGAAAAGTATAGAGAGAAAAAAGAGAAGTAAAGAATATTTGTATATTTTGAGGTGTATATAAACTATACAATATACCATCCTTTTATAGGAGAAGGAGGTTACTACAAAAATGGAACAATATCAACTAATTAAGGCTACTTAAAACAAAATATCAACCATTCCCGATTTAGGAAGATATTCCTAAATTCGGAATATATTTACTAATTTACTAATATATTATATATTGACAGATCCTTAAGAAGAAAAAAAAAAAAAAAAAAA
>CAIGRN010155658.1:0-10921 GCA_903798345.1 Fraxinus anomala
GACCCTCTTATGTCAAGATTTGAAGATTAATAATATATTTGAACTTTGTTCAGAGATCGAGGACCTCGAATGCAAATTATAATCTCCATATCCTCAAAACGTTCGAAAATTGGGCGTAAACCAGCAGCAGCCATGGAACGCTCTCTTCTCTCTCGCTTCTTCGTCCTCTCCAACACTTCTCCACTCTTCACTTCCTCAATGTACATTCACGACTCTTTTTGTGTATAAACACTTTCACACAATTTCTTTTTGATTCTATATTTTGATGCAATTCGTTTGCTTGATGTTTTTGTAGGACAAGTGGCGTTAATTTGAGCAAGTACTTGAAAAGTACTGGTCAATTTCGGCAGCGGAATCTAGAAATCGGCCGGAATTTTCGATGCCTTTGCACTGTCTCAGTCTCGGAACCTGCCTCGCCCGACATTTCCTCAAGCTCTGTAAGGTAAGTTATACTCCTATTTGTTTTGGAACTGCTATTAGAGTTTCAATTGGTTTTTGTTTGAGTTCTTTTACCGTCGTTTATTGCCAAAGTTCGAATATTTTGATTTATTGAAAACCAGATATTGGTTTTACTTCGGGTTGTTCCCACTGAACAATAGGTTAGTTTTTATTTCAATGAAATATTGGACTGTTCCAAGAGACGACTTTGGTGCATATATTCTTATGTTTGATATGGCTATATAATGCTGGTTCTTCACTAGTAATTATTGGATTCTTCTTTAAATAGAATGACCTAAGTCAAAGTTTTTAAGCTCATCCAAAGGTGCTCTTGAAGAAGGACATTTGCATGGCACATCAATACCAATTTGACATGTGATGATCAATTAATTGTTTTCTTTGTTTTACAGGAAAAGGATAGTTTCTGGTGTTCAACCCACGGGATCAATTCATCTTGGAAATTATCTAGGGGCCATAAAGAATTGGATTGCATTACAGGTCAGGCTCACTAATATGCATAATAACCAACCAAATTGTGTATAAATTCCAAAAGAAAGAAGAGATTGTGTTGAGAGAGAGAACAGACATGCTATATGGCAAATTATTGTAACATCAGATCAAGAATGTGCGAATTGCATGGTTATGGCATCAGCGAAGTTTGGGTAAAATGTGTGTTTAATTTCTCTTGCATTGGAATTCTCATGTACGATGATTGTCTTGCTGTATTTTTATTTTGTTAATATGCTTATGGAGTGCATTTTTACCAAACATGCTTCTAATTTTCTCCTCACAGAATATATATGAGACGCTCTTTTTCATTGTGGATCTCCATGCGGTATGTACAATTTTATGACAAAGTTTTCAATATTGCTTCTTTTATGTCATTTCTCAAATTTGAGACTTGTGTTTATTGCAATTTTATATGCTATATACTGCACTATGTTTGGTGAAATTTCCAGATAGCATTTAATCACGTAGTACACGGCAACACATTAGGTAGTCAGTGTTCCCATGTTAAACCGCTCTTGTCCTTATTTATAAACTAACCGTTTACCTTCTTGATATAAACAATTCTCACAGTAATACAGTATGTAAATGTTAAACAGGAGATTCCTAAGAAAATCAGTATAATCCAATGATAAGCCAAATTGAGAATCAACATCTTCAAAACCTAAGTTTTCTCTCCGCCGTACAATTGCACCAGATCAAGCAATTTGTGAATCTGAATGGTTAAAGTGGTAATTTTAGATTATGTTCTGAATTGCAGTGTGTGGACAAGCAACAATAAAGTCATAAGTGTGGCATGTTGCTCTTATTCTATGATGACGTTTAAAAGGATAAAATTGTTAAAAACCAAGAAAACGAAGTAGACCTTGAAGAAATGAATACTCTGATCATTTCCACCCTCGAGTGAAATATGTAAGTAGTATATCTTCTACTCGAATGAAGGAATCAGTCTTGGTTTTAGTAATTATAGGATAATTTGAAGATATATTCATGATGATCATTACCTAATTTGATTTTGTCTGTTGCAGATAACTTTGCCGTATGATACACAGCAATTATCAAAAGCCACAAGAGATACAGCAGCTCTTTATTTGGCATGTGGTGTGGACACTTCTAAGGTCTGTCCCAGCAGTACTTTGTGGTATAGCTGTTTATTCGAACATTTTATTGGCTGTTTCACCATAAGATTCATATGCATGGCTGTATCTCTAATTTCTTGGACAGGCTTCAGTCTTTGTGCAGTCTCACGTCCGTGCTCATGTAGAATTGATGTGGCTGCTGAGTTCTGCAACCCCAATTGGTTGGCTCAATAGGATGATTCAGTTTAAAGAAAAGTCACGGAAGGCGGTAAGGTTTTACTGTATGCTGCTCCATTTCCATATTTATCTTTGCACAGTCTTCTTGATGTTTGGTATATAACTTTCAAAAAACCTTGATATTCTACTCGAAAATATTACTATCAGGAGCTCAAGAGGAAAAATAACTCAAAAGAAGGTTCTTTGGTAGTTGGATTTTCTCTGTTTCCTGTCCACTTGGGAGCTTGAATTACTTGTACTTGTTTTCTCAAATCATAATTTATTTTTCTTTATTTATGGTTGTTGCTGGGTCAACTTATGGGAAATTGACAAAGGACTGTTTAAACTATAACCTTGTATTAGTTTTTTTATGCCGAAATTACATCTTACATAGGAATTTTTATTTATTTTTATTCACTTCTTAATGCTAAATGAAAACACTTATCCTGAAACATACCTGCGTTAGACTTCCCGTGGTTGACACTTGACAGTGGATTAGTAAAACCTCAAATCCTCCTAGTATCTATGATTTCTATTCTGGATAAGGAAACCACATCCTGAAGTACCTTTCATTTACTTTAACATTCCTAATAATAGCATCCCAAGCCTATTGTGGGTAATTTTATATATTTTTTGTGTACAGGGAGATGAAAATGTCGGGGTTGGACTTCTAACCTATCCTGTGTTGATGGCTTCTGATATTCTCTTGTATCAGGTGATTCTCAATTCTTGCAGTACTACTCCAATAGGAGATACTGAAAATGCATTTTATGTAAACAATCAAGTTGACTTCGAATAGAATTGTGTTAGAACAATTTTTGTGAATTAAAAGAGGCAACCGTTCTTTTTAGAGGAAATCATTTGTTTATTTTATGGTTATTGCCCAGATCTCCTGGTGTTCTGGCTATCCATCTAGACTGTAATCGCCTGAATGCATGATTCTCATTAATTGCAGCATTCCTCTGCAGTCAGATTTTGTACCAGTTGGTGAGGATCAGAAGCAACATTTAGAGTTAACTCGAGAATTAGCTGAGCGCGTTAACTATCTGTTTGGTGGACGGAAGTGGAAAAAATTAGGAGGGTAAGAGAACTATTAATGCAAAAATTTTGTTGGGATGTAAAGATATACTCTCTTGAGTTGAAAGTTTACTTTCCGACCAGATTTGTTCTGCTATGGTATTTTTTCCTGGCACTAGGAACTAAATAGTTTGTTTATATCGCAGACGAGGTGGTGCAATTTTTAAGGTCAGATTTTATATTGATACTTGGTTGATATGATCCACTTCTGCTAATAAAATGCTGATAAGTTGGAGTAACCTTTACCCTCTGGTTCCATTGACATAGGTTCCTGAACCTCTTATCCCACCTGCTGGAGCTCGTGTGATGTCCCTCACTGATGGTCTTTCCAAGGTTTTGAATTTTTGTTGGATCTTTATGACTTATAACTAAAGCCTTTCAAACATGGTTTCTATATTACATATTAATATGACTATTTCTCTCTGAGAAGGTAGTGTTACTTTTTCTCTTAAAGTGAAATCCTCTTCATTTTCCAATAACGGCATGTTGTATTGCAGTTAAGTGATGGAGGTTTCTCAATTAACTTTGTGTCTGTCATATTCGGGATGTTTTAATGTAACTGCAATTTTAATCTTTGTTTGTAGATGTCGAAATCAGCACCTTCCGACCAATCACGAATCAACTTGCTTGATCCCAAAGATGTGAGTAAAATTTGATCATCATCTTGATCTGCTCATGTTTAGTTCGTTTTAATATGTTCAGAGACTATGTAGGATTCAAAATTTTTATGTTCTGAATATAGTAAGTGTGAAATGAGTGGGAAGCTACACAATAAATTTAACAGGACTGGAGCTAAGATTTCTTGACAAGAGAAAAGAAAATCCTGTTGTTCGATTGGTTGGAGATTTTGTTCCATGTTAGGTTAGTTGGGATGAATTGAGCATTGGGGTTTTGAAGACACATAAACAAGTAAAGGATTAAGCTCCTGTTTGAGACACGTTAAAATTTTCATTCTCATTCTTCCACTCATTTTCAACCACACATTCTTCAATAAAATAATATTTTCCATTACATGAATAATTTTTCCTTTTTTTTTAACCACACATTCTCCATCAATATACTATTCCAAAATACATTCTTCCAAATTAGTGTGGTTCAAACACACCCTAAATAAACGAATGCATTGGAAAGAATATTGCCCACACTATAGAAACCCATGCCATATTTCCTCTATTGATATGACTTACCACACATTGCTCACTTATACTGTCCCAATCATATGATTGCATTTTCCAACTGCAATGCAATATTGCTGCGGAGATGGAATTATATGACCAAAAGTCCTAGGAAGAATTGGTAGCTGACACTTGATGTATACCCTCTCTTGGCAGAAGTATCTTTAATAGACTGTATGGCATCCATGTAGAGATTGGACTGTATCCATTTTTTCAGATTTCAGTTTTGTTTTTTACCGTCTTTTGATAAATGGCCATGTTTCACATTCTTATTGAAGAGTTTGGAATTTATTTCTCACTTACTAATTGCTACAATATTATATCGTTTGCTTTTTCTGTGGTTTTGTGCTCTGCGGATCTTGTCGTCACAAGATCTTTATTTATTTAAGAGAAACTAATTTTGTGAAAGCACCTGAAGTTATTAAAAAATGGAGTGCATGTCTATATTTTAGGAGAGTTTTGATATACTTTCATGATATTTGGCAACAATCTATTGTGGAAATGGAAGAAAAAAATCTTAGAATTCTAGAAGAGTTATATCTGACTTTTCTCTAAAGAGATACCTGCTCATTTTACTGAGAAAAAGAGGTTTCTGTTTTTCAGTTCGCAAAAATTAGATACTTCAAGCATCATTTCCTTTATTTAACCAGATATTTACCACAGATTGATTTCTTTGGGTACTTTGTAGGTTATTGCCAACAAAATAAAACGTTGCAAGACTGACTCATTTCCTGGGTTAGATTTCTCTGCTTTTGTTTGCCATATCATTTACACTTTGAAGTTTCTTTGGATCAAATATCCCTTATACTGTTTTGCTGAGTCTTTTTGTTGATGTGTGGACTAAACCTCTAATATGCTCACTCTTTTCATGAAATTGTTGGTAATTTTACAGCTTGGAATTTGATAATCCTGAAAGGCCTGAGTGTAACAATCTTCTTTCAGTTTATCAGGTCATTACAGGCAAGTCAAAGCAGGTAATCAATCTTCATAGTGTAAGGCTAATGTTACGGATCTCTGAAGTCATTTGCTTTATTGTACACTTGGGGATCTTGAAGGAGTCAGATATATTTTTGTCTCAGCAACTGCCAACTGGTCATTTGGTTATAAAATGGAAGACTTTTACTATTCCTTCCGAACCATTGACTGCTTTCGTCACACGCACTCTTTCACCTAATATTTTGAAGTTCAAGGAATTGGTTGCAAAATGGTTGTGAAGTGCCATGATGTAACTAATCGAATTTCCTGGCCCTGTAAAAGTAGGACATGTACTTTGCTGTCAGTTGTGAAAGCTTTATTAATCAATTCATCACATGATCCAGATTTTCCTGTTCAATATCATGTTGTTCAAAACCAAAGATAGTTCGAAGCAAGTGAATCGAAGACAGCTTCAATTTTTTACCTCGTTACTCTTGGCAAAACTCGGTTAAAATGAAAATTGTTTTCATTGTTGGTTTTGCAATGAGGATTATAAACAAGTGAAGTGGCACTGTTGATTAACTTTTAATTTAATTTGCCTATTATTGCCGTTGGATATATGTTTTTATGCCATCACATTTGCTTCTTTAATCTGACAAGATGTTCATGATTGACCTTTTAATCTGTTGTCATATAATCCCCTGCAGCTATTCTACATCCTGTAAGGGATCTTTCAAGAAATATTCTGAAAAAATTATTATTGCAGGAAATTGCAGAAGAATGCCAAGATATGAACTGGGGAACATTCAAAATCGTTCTTACGGATGCTTTAATTGATCATCTACACCCAATCCAGGTTTTAGCTTCTGAACAGATCTTTACTCAATATGCTTTCGTAAGTTAAATTAGCATGTCAATTTACGGACTATTGGGTTCTCTATCTTGCAGGTTCGATACGGAGAAATTATGTCTGACCCTGCTTACTTGGATGACATTTTGGCAGAAGGTGCTAGTAAAGCATCAGCCATAGCAGATGTTACTCTAAATAATGTCTACCAGGCAATGGGATTTTTGCGCAGACGAGTATAACCGATGCTGCTTGAAGTGATTGGACGAAAATGACAGTAAAGCTAAGTAACTACTGAGTCATAGTACTCCTGAAATTTTGTGTCAAGCTTGCACTTGATGAGGAAAGAGTAATTTATGAGAAAGCCAAGCATAATGCATGCTGTTATTTTTTACCTCTCATGTGATTGTACAAATGGTTCTTGGGGTTGACCATCTTTAATTTTCCTTTCATGTAGTTTTAATGTATAAATATTTGAACTTTTTTCTTATTATATTTAGCAGATTTGGCATTAAACGTTGATAGTTTAGACAGATTATTTATTTCAAGCTTCTTATATTAATGTAATTTTTATATTTGTTTGCCGTCCCAAATTTCAAATAAATTTAGAGAATGATAGAAGAGTTACAAATCTATTTTATTCATAATATGGCGAAAAATATATTGTAATATATTAAAATTTCCTAAGCAAACATTTTCCATTTTAGTAATTTTGTATGTGACAAAACCTGACATTCTTTATAAAATTTAGTATTTAAACTTAGAGTTGATTAAACTTAAATGGATAATGTTCATATTTCGAGTCATGCAATTGGCATCGAATGGAAAATAATTAAAAATGCATTAATTAGAAGCTCATAAAATTAAGTTCGTTTAACAAAAAAAAACAAAAAAATAGAAGAATTAATGTCACTTTCATGATTAGTCCATTTGTACATCTCTTCACCCTTCGCCATACCTTCAAACTGACATGAACTAACTTGAAATTAGGGGTGGAGAATTTAGCTGGAACCTAACCTCCCGGATCGGAGGTTCCAGTCCGATTCTGAAAAAAAATGAATTAGGAATTGAAACCAATAACTTAGAATAGATCGAGTTCGGATCGATTTTGGAATCAGAATCATGAGTACTCCATGTCTAGAATCGAATGTCATTTTTTACAATATATTTAACCTTGACCCAATGACCCAACCCAACAAATAATAAGTTTACAAGATTTAACAAGTAGTAAGTTTGCAAGGTCCAAGTAGTCAGTACCCCCAATAAATTAAATTCGTTCATTTGAATAATTAAATCACGTCACCTTCTTCATAGCAACTCCTTATCATATTTTGCACACTAGTCGCTCCCACAAAATTCTCAAGGCGCTGCACGCAAAGCTTCAATCACACTCGGATTTGTATACTATTATGCTAGACATTAGATGCTATTAGGTAACATCATTACATTAGACATTAGATGCTAGACATTAAATGCTATTATAGGTAATTTGGACTTATTTTAGAGAAAATCTTTCGTCAATTCCCTCGACAAGTAGATCAAAGAACCAAATTACTTGGAAGAAATGACATTGTTAGCAAACTAGGCATCATGTGTACTTAACATCAATCTAGGATTGAGTTAGAGATTTTTTTTTTTTTTTTTTTGTTTTTTCAGGCGAGTCTTGATGCAGAACGATGCCTTAGTTTGAGGTAAAACATGATAACGAAGATCAAACTAATGAATAATATTAATAAATGTTTGGTTAAGTTTAAAAGTAAATTAAACTTAATTTTGAGTAAGTTTTTTTATTTTCGAACATATCTAAGATGGGTTGTAGTTTACTTGTAAGTTAAAAAATATACTTATTTTAAAAGAAAGGTAAGAATTATATTCTTCTTTTTTTAAGGTGGTGGATATTATATACAAACTACGTAAACGGCTAATTTTGTCCTACAAGAATTGTTCGTTTCGAAATTTATTATTTTACATGTGGTTCTTTTGATGTTTTGCTTTTTTCATTATTGCTCTCGAAGATATAGGATTTGAATTTTTAATACGCAATTTTCTTAACAAATTTCTTGAAATGATCTAAATAATCATGTATTGTTCTAGCAAAATTCACTGTTTCCTCTTTTTTCAATGAAGAATGTTTAAATAATTGAAATTACGTCAAAAGATTTAGGCATTTCACCATTTGGAATTAATGGGATTTTCTAAACAACTTCCAAAGAAAAAGCAATTTTCATTGTTGATCAACTTACAAAGCAATCATTCTCCATTCTCGTTTGTGGAAATTATGGACTTCTACCAACCCAACACACTAAATAAAAAATAAATAAATAAAAGCTACACTTATGTCTAGTAAGTCAAGAATGAATTATTTCCAAAGAATAAGCAATTTTCACTGTTAATGGTGAATCCAACCAGCTTAGAGTACCTTTAAAAGTCTCTAAAAAAAATGTTATTCTCTATTTTACAGTCATTAATCAAAAAAAGTTTTCACCGACTCTTTATTTTAATTTTTAAAATATAAAGTAAGCAAATATCAATACTTTATATCTTAAATTATTTAAATAATATTTATTAATCATTGAAATATAAAAAATATGTTAGATAAAAGACGATGAGAAATCAATAAATATTTCTTGAAAAAAAAAAAAAATCGAAATTTCGAACAATGTTGAAATGCATAAAAATGTGTACTCTTATGTGTTCAAATACATGAAAGAATTATTTATAAATAAAAAGTGTATTGTAGATACTCTTACAAAGCAATTACTCTCTTTTGTGGAAATTATTAGGCCTATACCAACCCAATACTCAAAAGAAAGAAACTTAAGTTCTTGTTTGATTCTCACTATTTTAAAGCTCATTTTTTTTTTTCAAATTCATTTTCAATCACACATTTCACAATATAATATTTTGCACGTAAATTTTAAACTTTTTCCTATTTTTTAACCACGCATTCTTAAAAAAATCACTATTACAAAATGCATTATAGAAAAAGGGGGCTAAAACACATGCTATAGTTGTTTGGAAGGAGTTTATAATTTGTTTAAGGTATAAAGGATAAAAATAAGTATAATGTTACTTATAAATAAATAGTTACATAATGATTTACATATACACGAGGTGTCAAAAAGATAATGAAAAAACTTTTTCATTTTTTTTAAAATTTGATTGAAAAAATTCTGAGTCAATTATATATTATCACATCATATGTATATGTAAATAACTACGTAAACATATTATATCCATGTAGCACAATCGTAAAAATAATTGATGGATAGTGTTATATGTGAATCCCAACAAATCTATGAATAATAAGTGACTTGATGAATTATAAATAGGTATCAAATAAAGACTGAGATCATATCATTAAACCCTATATTAATTAAAAAAAAAAAAAAATCTTATGTATAATAAAAAACATATTTAAATTTCATGATAATATTTTTATTACACTCTATCAATTCAATCTATTTAATCTCTACATTTTAATATTTTCTCTTCATCTTTTATTTAAAATAATTTTTATATATGTCAATCATTTAATTAATTTAAATATGATTTAAATAGTTTAAGATGGAGAGTATTAATATCCTACAACTTATTGCATCCATTAAAAAATAAGAATATATTGATAATTTTGTTCTCTAAAGTAAAATAAAGAGTCTCTCGACTCATATTTTTAAATATCGACTCTATAAATAAAATTCATTGTATTTTAAAGTTTTCTAGAAGTGATCTGAATGCCTAATGAATGATGTACCTTTCAATAGAATGGTGTAAATATAAACAATTTGAGATCCACTTAATTAACCAAACGGAGTGACAAATCTCTCTCTCTCTCTCTCTCTCTCTCTCTCTCTCTCTATTTTTATTTTAATGACGTTTTATCTAGGATAAGATGAGAGGAAGTTTCACAAAAATCTTATTCAACGGCAATTAGTTTATTAATTCGTTGATAGATAGATAATGCGCACGCCGTTTTAAATCCAATCAGGTCTCCAAATGTATTCTATAATGTATTATTATGCCATAGAATAAAAATCAATAGAATTTTATGCATGTTCTAGAAAACTAGATTGGGGATCTGTTTGGTATGATTTATGCTTTTGTTTTTTCTTTAACTCTTGTAAAAGAACTTTTGAAAAAAATAATCTTAATTTTGTTTGAAAGCTAATTTTTAAAAGAACTTCTTATTTTAGAAGTGCTTTTAAACGATATCACATTTGATTAGTTTTCTCTAAAAACTCGTCTAACTAAAAGGAGCACTTCATAAAATTAACCAAATGAGTCTAAAAGCCATTTTTGGATCTGAAAATCTCCTTTTGATTTTTCGAAGTTATGCCAAACTGATTCTAAATATAACGAGAATATTTACCATATCAACCTACTATTTCATTGCATTTTGGTCCCTGCCTATCAAAAATGAGCATTTCCATCCCTAACATTTCGTTTTTGTTGAACCATTAGTCCCAATCAACATTTTCCATCCAAAGGGTCTCTGTATTAGTACATGAACACCTAGCCTCAATGTTGAGGCCTAGTAGAGACAAACCAATCATTTTTTCCTTTCTCTTCTTTTGTTTCAGTTATTGGAGAGTGGCAACCATAGTAATGGCAAAAAAAATTTTCCCACCCTCCCACCCCGTTCTGTAGAGGTGGCAATGGGCCGAGCC
>CAIGRN010155659.1:0-15162 GCA_903798345.1 Fraxinus anomala
AAAAAAGTTGTGACTTGTGGAAAAATTCAGTTAGATTATCGGTTCAGGTTATCTTTCAGTTATGGTAATAACAGAAGTGCACTTGAAATGTTATGAAGTTTTGATCAACTAGTTTTCTTGATGCCTGGCTGGGTTCCAGGCCTTAAGACATGAAAGTTTTGCTGGATGCCTATGTGTGATGAACTCTTGTAATTTTTGCATTTAGGGCCTTCACCTCTGGGTCTGTGTTATATGAAGGAAATATTAATAAATTAAGTTTTAATCGCTAATTCTAATTTCTAGAGGACAGTCTTACCACAGATTCCTGGGACATCAACTATGAGGCGACTGATATGAACACTAAAGGCTTAAGTAGCTCGACTAACATATACTTTGGCTAGTCGAATAAAAATTTTAAGACTGAGAAGATTATGAACTGTCTTAACTAGGGTCATTCCTTTGATTAGGCTTGTTATTAAACAAGCATAGCTTTTATTTGCTAACTTGGCTCCACTAAGCCTATGAACATATTTTCTATTTCTCATTTTTTACCTTTTACATCTAGAAAACCTATGCATATATATGTGATTACTAAAAAAAAGGTATATATCTAGTAATTACTATTAACATGAAAAACAACAAACTAAGCCTTGTTCTCAATAATTTTGAGTCTGCTACATGGACCCTATTTGTTACTGTGTTTGGTGCGTGAATAATCCATTGCAGTGAAATCCTTCACAAACACAACTGTCCTAATTTTCCTCTTGTTATCCCCCTTCTAACCCATTTTACTTGAATCACACATGTAAATGGGAGTTTCTTGAGGTCTATGCACGAGATGCCATAACAACCTAAGTAGGAATCTTAATCTATCTTTACTTGGTGCCATCTCATTTGTCGTCTTGTATCCTCATCTTTATCTATTTTAGAACGACCCGTTCATATACTTAATCCTACTATTACTGAAAGGACATTAGACACCCTACCTTTAAACTCTAAAATACTTATCTAAAGTTTTAACTTACTGTGATGGGGAATCCTCTTTTACTACCACCACTACATATAAGACTCTTGATTCCTCTATCTTGTAAAATTTAATAATATTGATATACTTACTATATTTTCCTTTTCTTTCTGTCACTTACGTTGGGCATGTAGGATTTTTCTATCAATAAAAACCACACACAAATCCTTTTTTTTTCCCCCATCAATCACCTATCAGGTAATGACTTACTATATTTAGTTGGAAATAATAGCAGAACTTCTTTTTAAAGAAAAACTACAGCAGAATTTATCTTTAGTTTGGAACTACATTTGAGCTTTAGCTCTAACTCAGATTGGCTTTGGTGGCTAAGGTTCAACTAAGACATTCAGCTCTCTCAGCTCATTGAATTATTGAAGTCTCGGAACAAATATTGTGTCGTAGATTCTCTGGGGTGGTATACTGGTATTAGACCCTGAGAGAAACCACGAGCAGTCGATGCGACAGATCATATATTTGTTTGTATTACTGAATGTAATGATGGAGTTGGGGGTAACTTGAATGCAATTTTCCTGTTCCATTCACTTTATGAAGATAAATATTGTACTTTTTCAGGTTTTACTTGGGAGAGCAACTGAAGATGTGGAAGTTGACATTGACTTGGGAAGAGAAAAGAATGGTGGTAAAATTTCTCGGAGGCAGGTTAGTTAAACTCCTACCATTATTAATCATGCTTTAGGTATCGATTGATTGTGTTCATTTAAATCTCTTCTTGTTGCACACCATATGGATCCACATAATGCCTCGAGCACTAATGTAAATTAGTCCGCAATAAGAACACTTTCTAGTTCCTATCCTTTGCCAGCAGTTTTTTCGTAGGGTACTAATACAGGCTAGATGAATATTATTTACATTTATAAAACTAACATTACCTATTAAATTATCCTTCGAGAAATTCCTTAGTAAACAGCATCTTGATTTTATCTTTCTTTTTTCTGCATTAATGAATGTTTTGATCCTTTTATACATGACTAACCAAAAGAAAATGCTAAAGTCGTGGCTCTATGTACTCATGTTAATTTAAATGATAAAAAAACGTTGATGAATTAGTGACGATACTTAGCGTTACAGTGTACCTTTTTTCCTACCAAAGCCTGAGCGTATTTGGTTGGTTTGTTTATTAGCTTTCTTTGTAATTGATTCGACTGGCTTGATAGACAATGGTTACTAGCATCTGTCTACTTTGAACTCTGCTGGTTGCAAACTATGCCATTCCTGCAAGGTGATGTTCTTTATTTATTTGTCATTGATTAGGCCATAGTAAAGATGGACATGTACGGATCATTCCATTTGAGGAACATAGGGAAATCTCCAGTCAGTGTCAATGGCAATGAAGTTGCATCTATGGCAAGTGTAACCCTTACTCCAGGTTGTCTAATTGAGGTACGATTTTACACATTATAGGTCTATTTGGAATCTCTGTTTTATGTTTTAACTAATCTCCATGTGGCAAGAAATTGAAATTGATTAGAGATTCTATATCGAAGTTTTCTTTTCAACCTTCCCTCGTTCTTTGTGATAGTGAACTTCTTTGAGATTGATATAAATGGCAGTATTAGGAATTTTTCGCCTTTTAGTTGCATCCTAGATTGAGAAGTTAAATGGTCTACCATATTTCTAAGTTTATGTACATCTAATGCAACATAAAAATATCAGGTAAGGGGATTGCCATTTATATTTGAGACAAATGATATGCAAATAAAGAAGCATTTGGATGACAGCATGAGAGCAAGTTGTTCGCGGGACCGTAACCCTTTCATTAGACGTTGAAGGGGGGCTGGAAGATTTTCAAGGTCTATTTTGTACACAACTTCCTGTGATGTATCAGGTGTGTATTTGTAGAGAGACTTGAGAAATTTTTTACAGTTATGAATTGGTTTGAATAATTTTACAATAGAAGGAACTACATCATTTGATGATGTATCTCTCTTTTTTTTTTTTTGGTGTGTGTGTGTGTGTGGAGAAATTCTTTTGTTATTTTCCCATCCATTTCTAGATGGTTAATATTGTCAATCGCGCCGATCTTACATGGCTGCATAGAGGCTCAGAGCAGCCGATAATGGGCTGAGATGGTTGAAACGCTGCCCTGCTTGCCAACACCCCTCTCTCTCTGTGCAGAGCTTTTTGGCAGTAACAATGGAAGACTTGGGTTGATGTGGTGACTGGAGGCTAAAGACCGTGTAGTGGAAAAAGGTTTGTTGCTCAGTCAACCTCATTCACCTTTTTGGCCACTGGCTCAGGCGGTCACTCGGCCAAGTGGCGGCGGCGAAGCCATGGGTATGAAAATTTAGATATGAAAATGTAGTTTTTTTTTTTTTTCTTTTATTCTTGAGTTCGATTTTTCTAGAGTCAAGTTGCAATTCTGCGATTTTGCTAGAGGATCAGGGTGGCGGTGGTGATAAGAGGCTCGATTTCGAGTGTAATTGTGGTCGATGGACCTAGAAGGATCCAAGCGAGCGTGCACGGCCACTCGAGCGACCTTCCAATATACACATTCTCATTTTTTTTTATTTTATTTACAAGTTATTGTCATTCTTTTTCAATTGTCATCGCTTGATTGTCTCGGCACTCAATTTATGTTACGTGTTCATATTAGTTGTTAGGATTAATTCATATGTACAGAAGAATTTTTCTCAAAAGTTTTACACCTACTCACGTGTGTGTGGGGCCCACCGGAATAAAAAATGAACCCTAGCATTGTTCTAATTGTTACTAGTAAATGACAAGCTACATTACAACTTATATCACCTTCAAAATAATGTCTTATAATTATTTTTAGTAGCAAGAATTTATGTAATAAAGTGTGAAATGGACAGAGCAAAAGTTTATTATTATTTTTAGTAGCACACGTAAAACGTTTGTTGCAAACCTTTGACAATTGAACGCATAAATAGTAATATCGTACTAAGATTTGAAAAAAGTTTTTGCTTTCTTCACATTCAAATTCAAGTAAATCCTCTCTAATCAAGATTCGAATTACATCATTCCTCGTATTTCAATAATAATATTACTAAACTAATATTAATAAACTAACGTTCGTACCAAAAAAAACTGTGTTTTTGCCTCAATTTTCTTGATTTTAGACCAGTTTTTCTGGTCGACATCCTTGAATAATAAGGAATTCGCCCACCAATTTATTTAAGCTTCCTTAATTGACACAATGTTACCCAGTATTTCAAGTCAAATTTGCCTCTTTTTTTTTTTAATCTTTAATTAAAACCCTAAGAGTTCGGAAATGTGGAAAATTAAACGATGCAGGTTTTGTGAAATCATAACAATAATCTTTTATATTAATTGTCACGTTAATATAATTTGAAAGACCGTTTGTGTTTCTTGTAGTTATATGTTTTGGTGATTCGGAGAAATGAGTAGATTTTGGAACCTTGACAAAAATGGTACTACGATTAGATATTAGGAGAAAAATCTCGTGTTAGCGAGAAAATCTCATGATTTTGTTTGGGAGAATGTGTACTTCAATAATAAACACCCATTGTCATAGATGCGTTTTTCATGTGTATTGTGAAGTTTCTTAATGAGCTAACAGACATGGTCAATCAATCTTATTTGTTCAAAGTGTGCATAATCAATCTTAATAGAGTTCGATTACTCTTACTATTAACTATTTATTTATATTGTGGTTTACCTTTAAAGATAGATGACAAGTCTAACATGATGGCGTGTACGCTTTTCTCAAGTCAAATCATAACAACATATCACAATAGTACTGTACAAAAATATCAAAAATAATTCACATGTATAAAAAATGTAAAAACAGCGTTTCAAGTATCAAATCTCGAGACGCGACACCATATTGGAGGTACATATATTGAGAATTGAGCTACACCATGCTATTTTTCTATTGGCTAGGTGAATATTTTGATAAACCCAATTTTAGTGCTACAAACTTATGAACTTAATTTATGCCAATAAGGTCATGCACGATGTAATCAACAAAAAATTCGAAATTTTACTAAGCCTTCTTTAATTTGATTAAAAATTAGATTTTTAATAAAATTTGACGAAAATTAATAAAATAAGTGGTTAAAAAATTTATTAATAATATGAATTTCATAAAGTATGTGGTTGAAAATAAATTTTAAAAAATTGGAGCCAAATCAAAACAAATATGAGGACATGATATTGTGACAATTAATCTCCATCTTTAACGAAAATTGCCCCATTGTTTCGATCTTTTTTGTTCGAGTACAAAGTTAGTGTCAGCTTTTCATTATATTGGATCGACAACTGTCTAGATATTTAATAAGTCATTTCATCGTCCTCACTTGTTTACTTCCTTAAAGTTAGATTGTGTTTATCAACTTAATCATTGTTCAGAAATTTGAAGCGAGACATATTTCAACGAGAATATCATGATAAATTAAAAAACATTTGATTATTGTTAATGGGACCGATTACTTATTTTAAACTAACTTTTAACGACGCAATTTTTCCCCCTTTATAAAATTCATAAAATAATAGTGCATTCACGAAAAAACTGGTGCGAAGTGAGGGTAAAGGAACAGTATTCGTCGGCATTTCCCATTCCCTCCTTTTTTTTCACATGAATAAACTGTAGTCTCCAAATCATAATTCTATATTTTAAAGCATCCCATACTTCCCAGTTGCTGAGAAGGACATATTCTAATGCAAATAAGATAAAATATTGTATTATTTTGGTCCTTTTTTTTTATCTACACAACATGTATTATTAGTAGACTTAACGACAACCGAGCTGAATAGTGAAATTTTTTTACAGAATCAGATTTTCAGTAGATATTTATAAAAATTGATGTCGTGAGTGTTGAAAAGCTTGAGTCCATTAAAATATGTAGTCAAAACTAATTAGATTTTAATCAACTTTTTTGTAGCTGTACTAAGATGGGCATAGTATCTGTTTGATTTTGTTAAAACAAAAGATTTTTAATAGATTTTAATAAAAATTGATGAGATATGTGCAGAAATAGTTAAAAAAAAGTTATAGAACCCATCAAGAAGATCCTCGTTTTAACTTGATTCTCGAAGTTCGAATATTAATGTACAGAAAGTAGAACTTTAGGATAAAATACTTCATGTGAAGTTTTCTGCGCTAATCCACATTGTTTTGATTACTTCTCTAGTTGAAATATCGATTGTCTATGTTAATGAATTGCTAAAATTAATTATTGATTTTGATTTAAGTTTTTTTTATCAATTTTCAAGCAAAATCAAACAAAGTCTTCCACGCATATTAACCTTTTAGTTCCATATATACGTGAAATATAACTTCTTGATCATTGTTACTTTTAAACTCAATTTAATGTGAATTTTGCCAATCTATACTTTTTATCTATAAATAAATAAATCCATCATAAATTAATAAGTTTTATTCATCCACCTTAATCATCCGTAAGATAAACAAACCCCATTACGTTATTATTAAGAGAAATCGGGTCCGGACCTATTTGGACAGATTTGAATAATTCGATTTAATTAAATAAAGTGGTGTCCCGAAGTGGTAAAGAAAACATGTGGCATGTTCGTCTACTATTACGTTTTAACATACAATAATAAGTCCTTATTTGATGGAGATTAAAATTGAATTTTTAGTAAATTTTCACGTTGTAATCGAACGGTCAAAGTGAAATTTGTTTTTCTCGAATGTAATATTTTTCATGGAATTCGTTTCAATCAAACATGACCATATTGAAATGATTTATGAAGTGGCTATGATTTAAAAATTTGGGACCGTGCTACATACTTTTGAGAGGTTCAGGACCTCTACTGAAAAATTCATTTATTATTAATCATCATCATCATCATACTTACCTTTGAACCTCAGTCAATTGTTTACTGTTACTGTTCACATTCTATATTATTAAATCTATCATTTAAAATGATAGAAATAATGGAATAAAATATACATCCCCACCACCCACCACCATTCTCTTCTAATTTCAATGCTTATCCCCCACATTTCTTTTCCCATTTCCGGAATTTTCTCTGTTGTCGATCAGTTTCTCCAGCACCAAATTACAAACTAGGAAAAAGTTTAAAGAATCTGATCAAATCAAATGAAGATCCAGTGTGATGTATGTGACAAAGATGAAGCATCGGTATTCTGTGTGGCGGATGAAGCAGCCCTCTGCGCCGCCTGTGACCACCGTGTCCACCATGCCAACAAACTTGCCGGAAAACACCATCGCTTCTCCCTCATCCAACCTTCACCTGAACAACTAACAGTCTGTGATATCTGTCAGGTATCTGAACAATATTTTCAGTTTCTCGAGTTTATTTGGAGTTTTCCACTTTCTTGATTTTGTTTTTGATTTATAGGAGAAGAGGGCCTTCTTGTTCTGTCAACAAGATAGAGCAATTCTATGCAAAGAGTGTGATATTCCAATACACAAAGCAAATGAACACACTCAAAAGCATAATAGATTTCTTCTCACTGGTGTAAAGCTTTCTGCAACTTCTGCTCTTCATTCTTCATCTTCATCTTCAACATCAACAGAATCCCCTTTAACAAATGTTTCAGATTCTGTTCCCAATATTCAGTCCCACACTTCATTACATAAGCCTTTTTCTGTTTCTTCTTCTTTTTCTGAAATCCCCACCAATCCACCACCTTTCACTGCAGAGACCACTTCAGTGATGCCGCCGCCGCCGCCGCCGACATATGACAAAAGTGGTGGAAATATTCAACTGATAAATGGAGAAAACAATGGTTCTACAAGTAGCATATCAGAATATTTGATAGATACACTTCCAGGGTGGCATGTTGAAGACTTGCTTGATTCTTCTTCTACTGGTTTCTTTAAGGTTTGCATAATTACAAAAATCTTTTACATCCATCAATTCCATATGCTAAAATTTAATTTTTTTTCTCATTAATCTGAGTTTTATTCTGTTTGATCAAATTGTAGACTACAGAAAACGATGTCTTGTCTTTCTTGAATGCTGATCTTGAGAGCAATCTGAGTGCTTTTCCCCCAGAAAACATGGGGTTTTGGGTCCCTCAAGCCCCTCCTCCTTTATATTGTCCAACACAAATTCAATCATATCCAACTTTAAACACAGAATTTGGGGCACCAGATGGATTAAATGAGTTCAAAGAAATATCAAACATCAAATCCAGCAGAAAATGGAGTAGTGAAGACAATTCATTTGCTGTTCCACAGATCAATCCACCTACCACTGCCTCGAAGAGATCAAGAACTTTTTGGTAGTCTCAATAAAAAAAAATGTTATCCTTTTTCAGGACTCTTATCCACAATTTACTGATCTGGTTTCCTACTTTTTCATGGTTTTATGGAGTTTCTTTTCTTTTTTATTTCATTGCTGTAATTTGATCCTTTTTTCACCCCTTAGTGTGCTCCAAGTTCACTGCAAAATCTTGTGTCAGTCAGAATTTTACTGTCTGTCCATGTACTTGATGCATGCACGGATATTTTAGTCTCTAAATATTTAGTTTTGAATTCCATGGACGGAACCATCAAATAAATTTGGTCATGTTTGTTATGCAGTCCCTTCATAATTCGGTGCAGACAACTTAAGATCATATTATAATTTCATAGTACATTCAAGAACATCTTCTGGTTACAGAAAAAAACATTAGTGTATGATTTGAAACCGAGGAATGACAGTTAGAAAGGAACAATTATTTTGGTTTTACTGGAATAGGTAGCAATCAGAATATCATATTGAAGAAATGTCTGAGACCTTTATCCTTGAACAAGTTCACACTGGCAAAATTGGATAGGTCTGATTATATCCAGCTAAAAAATGTAGAAATTTTTTTGATCTAATTTCAATTTAATTTGGGATTTCTTGATCGCAATTGGTGATAAGTGTAGATCAGGCATTAGAATTCGGTTTGGAGCCTCTCATGCATGCCATGGCATGCTAGACTACATAAAACTAAAAAATTTACATAAAGAAAAGAAGTTATAATCATGTATGTCGTATACTGCATGTGTGCAACGAACATGGAATAAAGTTGTTTGTACAGATAGAAATTAAAGAAAGCATTACAGATGAGGTTTAATTTTGTTTTGTGTCCAACATCCAATGAATGCTTGTGTGCTAGCAATCTGTCAAGCAATTTGTACATGTAGCATTTCTCTCGAACATGCATAGAAAGTACTTCAAAGTTGTAAGACGCAGCTCAGCTAACATGGATAGGCAGAGGCAGTCTGGGCAAAATAAGAAGATGAGACCTGAATTTGGCAAAACATAGGATTTCAGTACAGAGAACATGATTAATTTATAATTGTGGGGTTCTCTAGTCTCTATCGTCCATGAATCTTAATGGAAAATTCTACAAGTTTTGGCCAACTTTTTGTACAACTGATTGTTTAACCTATATCAGCTTCAATCAATTCGATAGAGAAAAAATGCCAAGAATTGTCGAGTAATCAATAGTTATGACTATTAACATTACATAAGAGCCATTTCTCACATTCTTAGATGCAGAAATTTTTTACGAGTTCTTCTTTTGTCAATTTTCTCCACATAGATATAGTTCATGTCTAACGTGACTCGACTATAGGCACACAACGTGGAATCAGGGGTGGACCTAGCACCCGATGTGGCCGCCCATGTTGGCTCCGTCAGAAAAAAAATGGATTATAAAGCTTTGATAAATAACGTTAAATATTTGTAAATATAATAACTTATAGCAATAAGTCGTGTAGCTTTTATGGTAGATGACAATTTTACATGCAAGAGGTACAAGGTTCGATTCCAAGGACTTCCCTTCTTTCTTTTAATTTTTTAACTTCCAAATTGCTCAAATCAAAAATTTATTTGGAATATGTAAATTGAAGAATTTTAGCAATGAATGTGACAAAAAACTATATATTCAATTTGGAAAGTAATAGACTATTTGTTTTAAAAATTATTATTATTTTAAATAAAATTCAATATTGTGACTTAATAGTCGAACCGTCGAACCAATGATTTGTACAATCGACGATCGGATTGGTTATAATAAAAATGCATAATATATATTTTTATAGTTAGATTTTATCAATTTATTTTGTAAAATTTAAATGTAGACAATCTAACTACTATTCTTTATTTTTTTAAGATTTCAAAACACACATTTTTTTGGGTAAAAAAAAGTTCTAAAAATAATTTTTTTTAAAAAAACATTGCATAAGCTTTGCCTAAGTTTGGAATTAGTATTTATCGTTTAATTATGCTTTATATATAAATTTTATCTTGTCTCGCTTAAGTCTGTTACAACTTGAAATTTGACCATATGTATATGATTCAAAAAAATGTATTTTTTTTCTTATTATTTTGAATTATATTTTCATTGTATATGATTTTTACGTTTATATTGTAGAATTTTTAAATATTTTTTAATTAAATATCAATAAATAATCTCGTTATTGTTGTTGTGATCTTTAGCTACCAACAACCATCCTAACTCACTCAACTTCCTGGATTCGCCCCCACGTGTAATCGTCCATTCATGATAAATTTCAGCAAAATTCGTCGATAGTGAACAAATAGAGTTGCCATAATTGAGAATAGCAAAAAATAATGCTCTTTTTTTCTACCTCAAATTTATTCAGGCTTGTTGGGAAAAAAAAAAAGTTGGGTTTTGTCATTTTGTTTAAAAGGTCTCCATCATTAATTTCATTGACAAATCAATATTGAATCTTTTTTTGGTAAACGAAGACTAAGGGGGTGTCCTTGTTATTACAGTAAACACAGCATAGTTTTCGACATTTCCTTAGGTATTTTTTTCAGAATACGGATGGTCGGTCCATTTCTTCGTTCAAACTAGCTGGAATAAGCACAATAATTCAAAAAAGTGGACGGTGTCTTTTCTTTTTTTAATTGAATCTAACTTTGTCTTTTATCTAGTGGAATTTTGAGTTTGAATTTAACCATACTATCGTGGCGAAAAAAATAGCACGTTTAATAATAGAGTTGTCAAGACACGTATACCACGAAAGAAAAAAGAAGATAAAATAGCACGGCACCTTTCAGACGACTACATATTCATCAATTGATAATGTCAACTCTACGTCGGAACCGACTTTATATGGATGCACAACCTTTGATGAGATACACGAAAGCGATATCAAGTGGTTAAGAACCGATTCGATAAGTTGTGTATGTGCATCAAAAATAATTTGCAATGAAAGACCAAGTACCTCTCCTAAAAATAACCCATATTATTATGAGGCCATTTCCATGTGCAAGAGAGGTATAAGACAAACTTGCAGTAGCATAAACCACCATAAATCTCTGTGTGCTTTGCTTGTTTTTGTTTTTTAATTGCTTTTGCATCTTTAATTTCTCTTGACACTAGGGATAAGGGCCTAATCTTTAATATTTTGTTTTCACAATCCCATTATGCCGTACTTGGGATTGCAGGGCCAGGGTGATCATCCGTAGCAGGTGGTGCAATGACAGAACTCGGACCATTCCGAGTGAATAGTGATGGTAAAACTCTAATGGTATTACAAATATGCCTGTAATAATTGTGTATAATTACATCCCTAAAACGAGCAATCACTTATTATGTGTCTGGTAAACATGGATTAAATAGCACCTCAACGGTATTGACGTAGGAAAAAGAAGTTAAAATTTTGTTTATGTATTATCTAATATTGTGTATCAAACATGCAGTGACAAATGTTCTATACTTGGAATTCCTAGCTGGTGATGGGTTTTCATACTTGAATACATCCACCGATGGAGCCAACACCCAGCGAGCCATAGCGGCCACCCATCGGCTGAATTCGTTTTAGCTCATTCAAATTCCTGGATCCGCCACTAAATACATCATTGGATTATGACGATAAAAAGACTGCAGCAGTTTCATATACCTTTTAGTAAACTGTTTGGACATATTCAGAGTAAGAAACTAGCGAGTTTTGAACCGTGCAATTATTACAACCATTGTTGTTATGACGACGCTTAGTGTTCAATCTGTTTGCCTCTGCCTTGAGAAAGGTCTTCCTCTCGACAGTGGCCTCAGCTTCAACGTTGTCGTGACTGTTGCCACTGTAAATGAATTGTTAAGTGAGAAGCTATTGGTGTCGGAGCTCGGGTTTGGATCGAAATCAAAAGTGTATTGTTATAACTGGACAATTTGGCTTCGTCCACATGAGAGGAATTGTGGTGGGGTGGCCAAGAGGTTTGGGGTGTAGATGGTGACGGTGGAAAATGTGAATGTGATTGTTTTCTTCTTGAATTATGCTTTGTGTACCTTCCAGGGTGTACACTTTTTTTGATATTGTGTAAGAATTAGAAAAATATTAAACGGGAAAGTGTATTTTTTTTTAAAAAAAAAGTTGTGTAATCATGTGTCGACATATGACATCACATTAAAAATGATGTAAAATAAAATGTATATATAACACCACTATTTCTTTTTTGCTTCTTGTTTTCTACTTCTCTTTATTTTAATTAATTAGTGTTAACAAACCACTTTACCCTCCATTAAATTGATCAAATTAAGTCGGACTTTTGACTTTTGATCAACTAACATATTTTTTTTCAATTAAAAACGCATATTTATTCCTCTGTCTGGGAGGCATTTTTTACTGAATTATAATGAAAAACTTGAACATTATACAGTGAAGGTTACATGTGTTGCAGCCTTTGTTGATTACTTTCTCACAAATCAATTAAAATTTTTGAAGAAAAGATCATTTTGCTCCTTAATCGTAGCATTCAATCTATTAAAGTGGGGGCATTTTGAAGATTTACATATAGAAAAAGACGTTTGATTGTGAGATCGTCAAATATTATGGTTGGTCTGGCTAGCTACAAATTACTGTACAGTGTTCGAATTTTTTAATTAAAATATGATAAGAATGACATCCAAACATGCGGTAAATAAATTGGGATATAACTTTAAGATTTATAGGTTTGGGATCGTGCTTCATTTTTCTAAAAAATAATATTTTGAACAATTATTTTTAAGAGAATTAATGATTAAAAAATTAAAAAATATTTTGAATTTACATATATATATTTTTTAAATAATGTCCGTCAAACCGGGGCTAATTCTTTCATCGAACCTCCCAAAGCCCGAGTTGCAGTTCCATATCCAGTCTTCATTCTTCAACCCTGCGCCGCCGCACCTCTTCAGCAACTCAAATTTTAGGATCTCTTGCGTATTGCAATCACTACATAATCCTCTCTCTGTATATTAAATTTATATTCGCACCTTTTCTACTGTCAACAAGAAGTAATCACCCAAATAATGGGGAAGGCAAAGAAATTCTTTGACAAGAAAAAATCTGCCACGTTCCAGCTCATGGCACGAGACACTTCTGACCCGAACTACTCATCTGGGCCCTCTGGCGATCGGGTCTTCGTCCGGGTCGACAACAATCCCTACACACCCAATACCTTCCTCAACGAGGAAGAGCAGAACGGCTGTGTTTTGACGGGCGACCCGAATTCGATTTTTGCCAATGCACCTGAAGATTATGATGATGAGGCTGGAAACCGTGTCAATGGAGGATTAGGTGACTACAGAGATGAAAGGACTACGGGGTTACCGGACCACGTGAGGAGGGAGATTCTGGAGCTAGGATTTCCGGATGATGGGTACAATTACTTGCTACACATGCGGGAGATTAAAAATACCGGCGGTGGTTCTTCCTATTATCATAATCCGAAAGCTAATCTCAATGAGCTTCCGCGAGATGTTAAGGTCTGATTATTTCATTGTTTTGAGAATTCTTGATATTAAGTGAGTATTGTATTAAACAGCAATGTGGCAAAATTAGCTTAATTTATTATTCAGTTTTGCCTTTTGACCTAGCTTAATTTATTAATCAGTATTGCTTTTTGTTGAAAAAAAATTAGTTTTAAACGAGCTTCTTGTTCTTGCATTATTTATTTGTGATGCGAGGGCTCTGAAATAAATACGGAATGAATAATGACATTAGAATTAGTTCTTCATTTCCTTCCCATGTGGGATGGAAAGTCGTTATATCAGTGATGATTAAATGGGCAATAATTATGTATTTGAAATTGCTTAGACTTTTAATTTAGCCCCTGTTTGTCTGCCATTAATCTAAAACTACATTTGCTACACTAGATTCTCAACCATACATTCACCCAATAAAATATTCTACACAAAAACCAATAAAGTTACTTTAAATTTCAACCACACATTCTCCAAAAAATACTATTCAAAACTCCATTCTTCTCCCAATAATGGGAGACAAACAAGCTCTTAATTTTAGATTTAATTGTAAATCTATACATTATTCCTGGTAGGCCTATGATGCTTCAAGAGTGGAAGTTTCTAGGGTGAATGATGATTCAGATGAGAAGTTACTGTATAATGTTGCATCAAGGACTGTTGGGGCAAGATTACAGAAAGTGGTGGATCCTGAAGTGGCTGCAATGCTGGATGACAGTGATCCATCAAAATTTGGATCCGACGAGGAGGACCTGGAAGAGGATTTCGTCATGAGAGCAAATTTCGTGGAAGGTCCACTTGATATACAACTCGATAAGCAGTTGAGTTTGGTAGAAGTGTCTAAGGTTGGCCATACAGGAAGTGGTGATTTGCGTGCATCTGGTGCACCAGAAAATGAGGCTGAATTTTCAGGCTTGGGTGGTGAGAAGCCTAGAGCTCGTCGTCTTTTAGATGAGCAATTTGACTTGGTAAGTTTTTATTTTCTTTTGACTATTGTTGATTATTAGTCAAATAATTCTTCCCACGGCACACGCATCCTCTGCTTGTACCACTGTGATGAACTCACTATGACTATTCAACATCAAACTCAGAGTTTTCTACTACATAGGCAGCTAAACGAAGCCCCAATCTTGATCTAATTGCTAACATCCTCAATCTATTAATTCTAGTCTGCAGCTCATGCTCATTTTACTGTTGGTATTTTGCCATTGATAAATANGTTTTCTACTACATAGGCAGCTAAACGAAGCCCCAATCTTGATCTAATTGCTAACATCCTCAATCTATTAATTCTAGTCTGCAGCTCATGCTCATTTTACTGTTGGTATTTTGCCATTGATAAATAACTTCTGAGTCTCTTTCACAATGTTATTCTTGCAGCTAGAACTTCAGGAATATGGCACTGACTGTGAAGAAGAATACAGTGGTTACACTGATGAAGAAAATGAATGTCAAGAATCCCTTGCAGAAAAGATCG